>SJYC01034122.1:0-87347 GCA_006408675.1 Madoqua kirkii | reverse complement strand
TGGCTTGGAGAATTTTGAGCATTACTTTACTAGCATGTGAGATGAGTGCAATTGTGCGGTAGTTTGAGCATTCTTTGGCATTGCCTTTCTTTGGAATTGGAATGAAAACTGACCTTTTCCAGTCCTGTGGCCACTGCTGAGTTTTCCAAATTTGCTGGTATATGGAGTTCAGCACCTTTACAGCATCATCTTTCAGGACTTGAAACAGCTCAACTGAAATTCCATCACCTCCACTAGCTTTGTTCGTAGTGATGCTTTCTACGGCCCACTTGACTTCACACTCCAAGATGTCTGGCTCTAGATGAGTGATCACATCATCATGATTATCTGGGTCTTGAAGATCTTTTTTGTACAGTTCTTCTGTGTATTCTTGCCACCTCTTCTTAATATCTTCTGCTTCTGTTAGGTCCAGACCATTTCTGTCCTTTATCGAGCCCATCTTTGCATGAAATGTTCCCTTGGTATCTCTAATTTTCTTGAAGAGATCTCTAGTCTTTCGCATTCTGTTCTTTTCCTCTATTTCTTTGCATTGATTGCTGAAGAAGGCTTTCTTATCTCTTCTTGCTCTTCAATGGAACTCTGCATTTAGATACTTATATCTTTCCTTTTCTCCTTTGTTGTTCACCTCTCTTGTTTTCACAGCTATTTGTTAGGCCTCTCCAGAAAGCCATTTTGCTTTTTTGCATTTGTTTTCCATGGGGATGGTCTTGATTTCTGTCTCCTGTACAATGTCGTGAACCTCCATCCATAGTTCATCAGGTACTCATCTATCAGATCTAGGCCCTTAAATCTATTTCTCACTTCCACTGTATAATCATAAGGGATTTGATTTAGATCATACCTAGATGATGTAGCGGTTTTCTCTACTTTCTTCAATTTCAGTCTGAATTTGGCAATAAGGAATTCATGATCTGAACCACAGTCAGCTCCTAGTCTTGTTTTTGTTGATTGTATAGAGGTTCTCCATCTTTGGCTGCATAGAATATAATCAGTCTGATTTCGGTGTTGACTGGTGATGTCCATATGTAGAGTCTTCTCTTGTGTTGTTGCAAGAGGGTGTTTGCTAGGAACAGTGCATTTTCTTGGCAAAACTCTATTAATCTTTGCACTGCTTCATTCCGCATTCCAAGGCCAAATTTGCCTGTTACTCCAGGTGTTTCTTGACTTACTACTTTAGCATTCCAGTCCCCTATAATGAAAAGGACATCTTTTTGGGGTGTTAGTTCTAAAAGGTCTTGTAGGTCTTCATAAAACCGTTCAACTTCAGCTTCTTCAGCCTTACTGGTTGGAGCATAGACTTGGATAACTGTGATATTGAATGGTTTGCCTTGAAAACGAACAGAGTTCATCCTGCTGTTTTTGAGATTGCATCCAAGTACTACATTTTGGACTCTTTTGTTGACCATGATGGCTACTCCATTTCTTCTGAGTGATTTCTGCTTGCAGTAGTAGATATAATGGTCATCTGAGTTAAATTCACCCATTCCAGTCCATTTTAGTTCGCTGATTCCTAGAATGTCGACGTTCACCCTTGCCATCTTAGGACAGCTCCTTGGAAATCACTTAGGAAAGTGCTACTGTTTTATGGATGTTGAAAGCATGATTCCAAACCCCAAGATTACTTGGCTGGAACTTGAAACACAGTGTAGGCCCTAAGATCCTGACTCTTGAATCCTCCTTTCTAGAAACCCCCTCATGCCAGAGCCTCTTCCTGGAACAAGGGGTTTCCATGTACTGCCCCCTAACTCTTCAGCTTCAACAACAATTTCTCTAGGACACAGCAGCCTGCTTATCTCCATAGCATGCACTTTATATGCATTGGCTCATGGAGCCTCATAACCCATGAGACAGGTGTCTCCATTTCAAAGAGGAAGAATTTGAGGCCCACAACCATAATATGGGCCATCCAAGGTCCCTTAGCTGTAACTGGTGGTGCTGATATTTGAGCTAAGGGCTCCTGACTCCTGAATTAATGCCATTTGCTTGGTGCCATGTTGAAAAGAATTGCTGGAAGCAGCCCACATGTAGGAGCCACATGGGAGCATTTGCAACAGCATCTGTTCTATAGCTGAGTAGATCAAGTTAGAAAGATATGGGCACTTTTCATGCCCTCCTCAGCCTTCCCTGACAGTAGCAATGCCTTTTCTTCTGATATCCCTTTGGTCACTGATGCCATCAAACTGAATTTTTTAGCATAGAAATGTTACATCCCAGGAGTTGATACTCTTGCATAATATTTCTAGAAAAGTTAATTGTCTCATTAGTCATATTTGCATTCTGTTTTAATTGCATCTTGAGAGCAAATGTATTCATTTCCCCCCTATGTTATAGTTCTCTCTTTAATAGCCTTTTAGCAAAGCAGAGTTCAGAACACACAAAGAATATCTTGCTTTCTTAAAATATTCCACCTTCCGAAAATGTAGGGCCCAATTTTCACTGCAGCTGTAAGCTAATTATCAGATACAAAATATGGATCACAACTAATTAATCAGGATCTGACCTTCTTAGAAGGCATAGATTCCTATAAACTAGGTTACCATTGCTAAAGACATGGAGATTTAAATAGGAATTCAAGAACTGCGGTAACAAGTGGGTATGAAATGTTTATATTTCTAACAAATGACAAAGGGAAGAGATCATTTTCCTAGGCTTAGGTCTGCTGAAACCCACCATCCGCAGAGCCTTATTAGTGGGACTCAGATAATGAAACATCCAGTTCATTAGCATTCTAGAATCTTCTATTTGAAAATAAGGATGGCTGCTTTCAGTTTTCAGTTTTTCAAAAAATAGACACCATATACCTGCTGTTTACAAGAGCTCTGTGCTGCACAAAGTGAAAGATTGTTAGGCAGCTAAGCTAGCCTCCTTGCCCTAGAGGGCTCCATTTAAGTAGGTGGAAATGAGGTGTGGCCTCAAATTCCAGGCAGGGATCACTGAAATCCTATGAGGGCAGCTGGTGGTGAAAGCGTCAAGAAAGCGCACTTGCCTGGCCTAGTGGAGCTGGGTTTTGATGGGTCATGAGTATGTCGTTAAACAAAAGAGAGGATGGAGGAAGCATCTCGGGTGGGAGAAGATGTTGAGAGGGAGATGGAAAGACACACGTTTAAGGCATAGAGGAACAGTATTAAGATTTGAGTGTCTATTACCAAGGTCTTCATGGTGGCATTGTGATTGTGCAGAAGACAGATGCAAATTTCAAGAAATGTTCACACATATTCTCCTGGGGAAGGATGCTGTAACTTGTGGTTATCTTCACAAGAAGTCCAGCGATTTCCCTAAAGTTTAGGCTCTCTGGCCTGGAGGACAGTTTTTGTGAACCGAGCATTTGGGGAGTAGGAAGAAAAATGCAGAAATGCATGTTAGGGACTTCCCTGGTGGCCCAGTGATTAAAACTTTGCCTTCCAATGCAGGGAGTACAGATTAGATTTCTGGTGGGGGAGCTAAGATCCCACATGCCTCAAGGCCGAAAAACCAAAACATAAAACAGAAGCAATATTATAACAAATTCAGTGAAGACTAAAAATGGCCATATCACAAGCACAGAAATTGAAACTGTGATCAGAAATCTCTCAGCAAACAAAATCCCAAGACCAGACGGCTTCATAGCTGAATTCTACCAAAAATTTAGAGAAAAGCTAACACCTATCCTACACAGACTCTTCCACAAAATTGCAGAGGAAGGTAAACTTCCAAACTCATTTTATGAGGCTACCATCACCCTAATACCAAAACCTGGCAAAGATGCCACAAAAAAAGAAAACTACAGGCTAATATCACTGATGAACATAGATGTAAAATTCCTTAACAAAATTCTAGCAAACAGAATCTAACAACATATTCAAAAGATCATACATCATGACCAAGTGGGCTTTACCCAGTGATGCAAGGATTCTTCAGTATCTGCAAATCAATCAATGTAATACACCACATTAACAAATTGAAAAATAAAAACTATATGATTATCTCAATAGATGCAGAGAAAGCCTTTGACAAAATTCAACATCCATTTATGATAAAAGCCCTCCAGAAAGCAGGCATAGAAGGAATATACCTCAATATAATAAAAGCTATATATGACAAACCCTCAGCAAACATTATCCTCAATGGTGAAAAATTGAAAGCATTTCCCCTAAAGTCAGGAACAAGACAAGGGTACCCACTCTCACCACTACTATTCAACATAGTTTTGGGAGTTTTGGCCATAGCAATCAGAGCAGAAAAAGAAATAAAAGGAATCCAGATGGGAAAAGAGGAAGTAAACTTTCAGTAAACAGTAAACTCTCACTGTTTGCAGATGGCATGATCTTCTACATAGAAAACTCTAAAGACTCTACCAGAAAACTACTAGAGCTAATCAATGAATATAGTAAAGTTGCAGGATATAAAATTAACACACAGATATTCCTTGCATTCCTATACACTAACAATGAGAAAACAGAAAGAGAAATTAAGGAAACAATTCCATTCACCATTGCAATGAAAAGAATGAAATTCTTAGGAATATATCTACCTAAAGAAACAGAAGACCTATATATAGAAAACTGTAAAACACTGGTGAAAGAAATCAAAGTGGACACAAATAGATGGAGAAATATACCGTGTTCATGGATTGGAAGAATCAATATAATGAAAATGAGTATACTACCCAAAGCAATCTATAGATTCAGTGCAACCCCTATCAAGCTACCAATGGTATTTTTCAGAGAACTAGCACAAATAATTTCACAATTTGTATGGAAATACAAAAAACCTCTAATAGCCAAAGCAATCTTGAGAAAGAAGAATGGAACTAGAGGAATCAACCTGCCTGACTTCAGGCTCTACTACAAAGCCACAGTCATCAAGACAGTGTGGTACTGGCACAAAGACAGAAGTATAGATCAATGGAACAAAATAGAAAGCCCAGAGATAAATCCACACACCTATGGATACCTTATCTTTGACAAAGGAGGCAAGAATATACAGTGGATTAAAGACAATCTCTTTAACAAGTGGTGCTGAGAAAACTGGTCAACCACTTGTAAAAGAATGAAACTAGAACACTTTCTAATACCATACACAAAAATAAGCTCAAAATGGATTAAAGATATAAACTTAAGACCAGAAACTATAAAACTCCTAGAGAAAAACATAGGCAAAATGCTCTCCAACATAAACCACAGCAGGATCCTCTATGACCTACTTCCCAGAATATTGGAAATAAAAGCAAAACTAAACAAATGGGACCTAATTAAAATTAAAAGCTTCTGCACAACAAAGAAAACTGTAAGCAAGGTGAAAAGACAGCCTTCAGAAGGGGAGAAAATAATAGCAAACAAAGTAACAAAGAATTAATCTCAAAAATATCCAAGCAACTCCTGCAGCTCAATTCCAAAAAAATAAAAGAACCAATCAAAAAGTGGGCCAAAGAAGTAAATAGACATTTCTCCAAAGAAGACATACAGATGGCTAACAAACACATGAAAAGATGCTCAACATCACTCATTATCAGAGAAATGCAAGTCAAAAGCACAATGAGGTACCATTTCACTCCAGTCAGAATGGCTGCAATCCAAAAGTCTACAAGCAATAAATGCTGGAGAGAGTGTGGATAAAAGGGAACCCTCTTACACTGTTGGTGGGAATGCAAACTAGTATAGCCATATGGAGAACAGTGTGGAGATTCCTTAAAGAACTGGAAATAGAACTGCCATATGACCTAGCAATCCCACTGCTAGGCATACACACTTAGGAAACCAGAATTGAAAGAGACACATGTATCCCAATGTTCATCTCAGCACTGTTTATAATAGCCAGGACATGGTAGCAACCTAGATGTCAATCAGCAGATGAATGGATAAGAAAGCAGTGGTACATATACATAATGGAATATCAGTCCACCATTAAAAAGAATACATTTGAATCCGTTCTAATGAGTTGGATGAAACTGGAGCCTATTATACAGAGTGAAATAAGCCAGAAAGAAAAACACCAATCCAGTATACTAACACTTATATATGGAATTTAGAAAGATGGTAATGGTAACCCTGTATGTGAAACAGCAAAAGAGACACAGAAGTATTGAACAGTCTTTTACTCTCTGTGGGAGAGAGTGAGGGTGGGATGATATGGGAGAATGGCACTGAAACATGTAAAATATCATGTGTGAAACGAATAGCCAGTCCAGGTTTGATAGATGATATTGGGTGCTTGGGGCTGGTTCACTGGGATGACCCAGAGGGATGGGATAGGGAGGGAGATGGGAGGGGGCTTCAACGCATGTACACTCATGGCAGATTCAAGTCAATGTATGGCAAAACCAATAAAATATTGTAAAATTAATTACTTAATTAAAAAATAAATAAAATGGCCCATATCAGAAAGAAAAGGAAAAAAAAAAAGGAAATGCATGTTTCAGCAGACTTTGGTGAGCTTTGCAGCCATCGTTCCACACCTGGACTTTTTGGGACTCAGCTGGGGTAGGAGGCAGGATGGGGTAGAGGTGAGAGAAGCAAGAGCTGGACAGAGGCTGGAAGAAGCAGAGAGGCCAGAGGGAGGTTGCTGTGCTTCTAGAAGGACAAACAAGGGTCTGGGCCAGGGAGAGGAGGCTACCAGAAAGTAGAGCTGGAGAAGACTGGACAAGCTGTGGAGGACAAGGTGAAAGGCTTTTGTGTCAGAGGAAAAGCATGTAGACGTGCAGAAGCAGAAAATGATGGTGGTGTGTGAGCTCTGGGGCCAGACACCAAGTTCCAACTAAGTCCTGCTGCTTTCCACTCCTTCAACTTGGGCAGCTTACCTAACCTTCCATACCTCGGTTCCCTTAGCTGTGATACTGACTCCTCCCTCAGAGTTGTGCAGGTAGGCATCAAATGGACAGAGCAGTACCATGTACTTGGACCAGCCGTGACGAGAGCTCAAGGAGCCTGAACTCTTATCCCTTGGATGCTAGCAGCTCCATGTGGGCAGGGCTTCAGTGCTCTTGCACTGCAGTCTCCTTAGGACCTGAAACCGTGCCTGGGACACAGATGTGTGTCCAAAAAGTGTGGTCAGTGCTGAATAGATGACTCATGGTGATATGCAAGGAGCTGGGACACAGGCATTCTCTTGCTGGAGGTAAGTGTGATTCTGAGCAGGGGGTAAGTGAAAGCCACACGAGAGGGTCCTAGGGGACCATGTGACCTCACCCCAGCCTCCTCCTCAGGACTGTGTGTCGAGCCCTTGCACACTTACCATCATGTCCAGTCCTCCTGGTGGCCTCCTCTGAGCATGACAGGATAAATATGATCATCCCCATTTTTCAGAGGAGAGGCTTAGGTCTGGGCAGTGAAGGAACTGGCTTGGAGGCAGCTAGGTAGGCTGCTCCTTGGCCCTGGGTCTTCCCATCCCATGCTGCTTTTTGGATCCTCAATCTGTGATTTCCCAAGTTGCAACAGAAACATTTAGTTTACTAAAAAAACAAAATGTCCAAAGAGTACCAATAGTAAACAACAAAAATTAGAGACTCATAGTAATGCAGAAAGAGCTTATTCAGGACCTAAATGTTTCACGGAATGAGGGAGTTAAGAATAACATTGTCACAGGCAGAACTCAGGAGGAGCTGGCATCATGCCTCAGCCCTGCCTGAGCAGCTCTGTGGCTTTTGACAAACTGCTTCATCTTGCTGAGCCTCGGTCTCCTCATCCATAAAATGAGGATAATGAGACTCCTTCACGGCTGTTAGGAGAACTAAATAACATGTTTATAAATAACTCGGCAAGGTTCTTGGCATATAGGAAGAGCTCAATAAGGGGTTGTTATCTTTCTTCTATTTTATGCTTATTTGTGCAGATAGCCTGGCTTTGAGGGAATAATATATGTACTGTTGTGAAAGCAGAAAGGCTAGTCCTCCAGCTGTAGGAGAACAAACATGGTGGTGAGGGTGTGATATTCCTGGGGAGCTGGGGTGTGAGGATGGAGGAACCTGGGTCAGGAGAGGAAGGCTTTTTAGGACTGTAACCAGGGCTGCCCGGCTGCTTACCTGCTAAACTATTGAGGGCTTACCTTGATAAAATCCCCAAAGTCCTTTTAGAAGTGAACTCAACAAGGGCAGCCTGGGCTTTCCCAGACATGGGGAAACCCTGGATCTCAGGGGTCTCGGCTCTGGCTGTTTGAGTGACTGAGCCTCGCAATGGCAAGGCCAGATGAAATAGCTAATGTGAAAGGGCCTCAAGGATGCCTGGTCCACAGGAAGTGCTCCCCATCTGGCTGTTAGAGCGAGCCCTTTAGAGTCTGAGCCCACCACCAGTGGGCTGCCCTCTGTGGGTAATGAGATTTGTTGTTGTCCCGGGTAACAGTTAACCACAGTGGTGAGCAACACAGGGAACATTTGGGTGTCACAGGCATACATACTGAGTTCTGGGTGTGAGTTTCATAGTGTGCCATTCCTGTCACTCATTCAACATTTTCTGAGCATCTCTTAGGGCCAAATCTGTGCCAAGGGAACCTGGAAAAGATGAACCTTGATATCTGCCTTCAGTGAATTTCCAGCCTAGAGGACAGAGGAGGAAACAGACTAGGACTGGACACTGACACTAGACTAGTGCTTTGGCAAAAGGAAGCTCTGAGCAGAGGGAAGAGGAGGAGACACCCCCTTACCTTGCCCAGGGGCCAAGAAGACTTCCCTGAGGGAATCCCAAGCTTTTCCCCAAGATTCCAGCCTTCTCAATTCATGTGAAAATAGTAAGGCAGATCATTTTCTCAAAGTGAACTTTTCTGGATGAAATTCTGTTTTGTAAGCAATGCAACAGTTACACCTTCAAAGGAGAGGAATTAAAAGGCAGGAAGATAAATGTTGTGAACGGACAGTTTGCTTTATCTGGAGCATCAGTCAGTTGCTAACACAGGTCCACAAATCCACTCAGCACCCATGCTCTGTAACGTGGAAATAAGAAGCTCACTGCAGAGAATCAGTTTGCACACTCCCTTTTGGATGTTCATGAGTTTATAAGCAGTGGGTCTCTCCAGGTCTCCCTGGAGGGCCCAGGAGGTGTGGGATTCCATGGCCTCACCCCAGCCCGGCTTCTCTCCAGATCTGGGGCAGGTGTTCTTCTAGAGCAGGAGGTGGGAAGGCCCCTGCACCACTCTTCTGGGCTGGAACCCCCTCCAGGAGTACTCGCCCCACCCTTCCTCTAAGACCTGAATAAAACCCACCTTCCCAAGAAATCCTATCCAGACTGTTGTCACTCATTCAACATTTTCTGAGCATCTCTTAGGGCCAAATCTGTGCCAAGGGAACCTGGAAAAGATGAACCTTGATATCTGCCTTCAGTGAATTTCCAGCCTAGAGGACAGAGGAGGAAACAGACTAGGACTGGACACTGACACTAGACTAGTGCTTTGGCAAAAGGAAGCTCTGAGCAGAGGGAAGAGGAGGAGACACCCCCTTACCTTGCCCAGGGGCCAAGAAGACTTCCCTGAGGGAATCCCAAGCTTTTCCCCAAGATTCCAGCCTTCTCAATTCATGTGAAAATAGTAAGGCAGATCATTTTCTCAAAGTGAACTTTTCTGGATGAAATTCTGTTTTGTAAGCAATGCAACAGTTACACCTTCAAAGGAGAGGAATTAAAAGGCAGGAAGATAAATGTATGTGAACGGACAGTTTGCTTTATCTGGAGCATCAGTCAGTTGCTAACACAGGTCCACAAATCCACTCAGCACCCATGCTCTGTAACGTGGAAATAAGAAGCTCACTGCAGAGAATCAGTTTGCACACTCCCTTTTGGATGTTCATGAGTTTATAAGCAGTGGGTCTCTCCAGGTCTCCCTGGAGGGCCCAGGAGGTGTGGGATTCCATGGCCTCACCCCAGCCCGGCTTCTCTCCAGATCTGGGGCAGGTGTTCTTCTAGAGCAGGAGGTGGGAAGGCCCCTGCACCACTCTTCTGGGCTGGAACCCCCTCCAGGAGTACTCGCCCCACCCTTCCTCTAAGACCTGAATAAAACCCACCTTCCCAAGAAATCCTATCCAGACTGTTGTAGCCTACTGGGATTTGACACAGCTCTGGGCTTCCCTGGTGGCTCAGAGGTTAAAGTATCTGCCTGGAATGCGGGAGACCCAGGTTCAATCCCTGGGTCAGGAAGATCCCCTGGAGAAGGAAATGGCAACCCACTCCAGTACTCTTGCCTGGAGAATCCCATGGAGAGAGGAGCCTGGTAGGCTACAGTCCATGGGGTCACAAAGAGTTGGATGCGATTTCACTTTCTTTCACTTTATTCTGCACCAGTCAGATGGGAAGTCCTGCTAAGGACTGAATGGACCATGCTGTGTCTTGCCCCATTGTTTTGCACGTGCAGTTCTCTCTGCCTGAAACTCATTGGTGCACATGATGCTTCTTTAAGACTCATCAAAGTGCCCAGAAGCCTGTGCTCACTGGTCCTGACATTCATCACACAGTATTTATAAATGATTGTGTATGCAGCAGCTTCCCTTACAGATGGAGAGTTCTTGCCTATTAGCAGTCCCATAATTATAACAAGTGGCAAAGAACCTGCCTGCAAATGCAGGAAATGTTAAGAGACGTGGTTTTGATCCCTGAGTCAGGAAGATCCCATGGTGAAGGAAATGACAACCAACTCCAGTATTTGCCTGGAGAATCCCATGGACAGAGGAGCCTGTCAGGCTACGGTCCATAGTGTCACACAGAGTTGAACACAACTGAAGCAACTATCATGCATGCAATTATAACAACAGCAACAACAATAATAATAGTTTATATTATTATTAATAATGGTGGTGATGAAGTGTAGAGAAGGAATTACAAGTGAGGGCTCATCAAGAGATGAGTCTGGCATTTGAGAAAAGCCAAGAGAATGGTGAGTGTGTATCGGGACTCTCAGGCACCCAGTTTCCAAAATGCTGGATGCAATGACCTAGTCCCCTCTAAACATGTGAACACTCTTCTTTGAGAAGCCCCTTCTATTTGATTCTAAGTTACCAACCTCAGCAAGTCGCAAATAGCTGGGAAAAGGTGCATTCTCCAAGTAGAAAACTTCCTACTCTATAGACAAGCATATCCCTGACCTGCCAAGTATTATACTGAGGGATTAAATTCTCTCCCTAAGCTGCTCAAATGCAATTATAAAGAACACATGCACGTGATGTGGGTTTTAATTGCAAAGACAAATCAAGCCCCACCATCTTCTCATGTGGCCACTGAAGGATCATTTAATCTATTGCTTGGTTGCATGTGAGCAGACTTCAGGAAAACAAATAGTAAATACTTGTAATTGCTGCTTTGAGGGCCTCCCTGGATGAGCAGGCAGGACTGTAGGCTGTGCAGTCTTCCCTTTTCCCTTGCCCTGCCTTGGCTCAGCCTCACCTTTCCTCCCACAGCTGTCACAAGTCATTGTAGGACTAAGCTCCATGCTTACCACCCTCGCCCCCAGGCTCCCCTCATTGTAAAGTCATCCTGTGCTAGTAGGATTGGAAGATGATGTCTGGTCCCAACTCTGCCGTGACCTTGGCTGGATCACTTCTTCTCTCTGGGCCTATTTCCTTGTCTATAACCTTGTCTATAAGGCTTTCTTTTTGATTTTTAAATTGAACTTTAGTTGATTTACAATATTGTGGTAGTTTCAGGTATGCAGCTGTAAATGGGAATCTCTCATTCTTTTTATGGCTGAGTAATATTCCAAATAGGAAAAGGAGTACTTCAAGGCTGTATATTGTCACCCTGCTTAGTTAACTTATATGCAGAGTACATCATGAGAAACGCTGGACTGGAAGAAACACAAGCTGGAATCAAGATTGCTGGGAGAAATATCAATAACCTCAGATATGCAGATGACACCACCCTTATAGCAGAAAGTGAAGAGGTGCTAAAAAGCTTCTTGAAGAAAGTGAAAGAGGAGAGTGAAAAAGTTGGCTTAAAGCTCAACATTCAGAAAATGAAGATTATGGCATCTGATCCCATCACTTCATGGGAAATAGATGGGGAAACAGTGGAAACAGTGTCAGACTTTATTTTGGGGGGCTCCAAAATCACTGTAGATGGTGACTGCAGCCATGAAATTAAAAGACGCTTACTCCTTGGAAGAAAAGTTATGACCAACCTAGATAGTATATTCAAAAGCAGAGACATTACTTTGCCGACTAAGGTCCGTCTAGTCAAGGCTATGGTTTTTCCTGTGATCATGTATGGATGTGAGAGTTGGACTGTGAAGAAAGCTGAGCACTGAAGAACTGATGCTTTTGAACTGTGGTGTTGGAGAAGACTCTTGAGAGTCCCTTGGACTGCAAGGAGTTCCAACCAGTCCATTCTGAAGGAGATCAGCCCTGGGATTTCTTTGGAAGGAATGATGCTAAAGCTGAAACTCCAGTACTTCGGCCACCTCATGCGAAGAGTTGACTCACTGGAAAAGACCCTAATGCTGGGAGGGATTGGGGACAGGAAGAGAAGGGGACGACTGAGGCTGAGATGGCTGGATGGCGTCATGAACTCAATGGACGTTGAGTCTGAGTGAACTCCGAGAGATGGTGATGAACAGGGAGGCCTGGTGTGCTGCAATTCATGGGGTCGCAAAGAGTCGGACATGACTGAGCGACTGAACTGAACTGAATATTCCATTGTATATGTACTATATCTTTATGCATTCATTTTTCAATGGACCCTTAGGTTGCTTCCATGTCTTGGCTATTGTAAATAATGCTGCTTTGAACATTGGGGTGCATGTGTCTTTTTGAATTAGAGTTTTCATCTTTTGGGGGTATATGCTCAGGAGTTGAATTTCTGAATCATATGGTAACTCTAGTATTTTAAAGAACCTCCATACTATTCTCCATAGTGGCTGCACCAACTTATGTGTCTGCTGCTGCTGCTAAGTTGCTTCAGTCGTGCCCGACTCTGTGCAACCCCATTGATGGCAGCCCACCACTCCTCTGCCCACAGGATTCTCTAGGCAAGAACACTGGAGTGGGTTGTCATTTTTTTCTCCAAACTTACATGTCTACTAACAATGTAGGAGGGTTCCCTTCCCTCCACACCCTCTCCAGCATTTATTACTTGTAGACTTGATCCTGGCCATTCTGACCAGCATGAGGTCATACCTCAGTGTGTTTTTGATTTACATTTCTCTAATAATTATACCGCCAGAGTTTTTAAAAATGCTTTTGTACAATAGACCTCTTGAGGAGTCTGGTGAAACATATAAACCCTTTCTCAGAGTCATGGTTTTTAATTAGCAAAGTAAAATATATTGGATTATAAAGGGAACTAATATTGAAATAGCTATCAAAAATTTATAAATTGTCATGGTGTAATGTATATGCTTATTTATTAACACATTAGCAACAAAATCTAGTTGTGAGTAAAATACCTATCCTAATTCTCAAGTAGCAATGGATGTAAATGATATTCTGAGATGTCCATGGTAACTGTGATGGGAAACACAAGCACCTGTGATTTCTAACAGTCACAAAGTCACTTCTGTTAGTCCACAGCTAGGACTGCTGGGGTCTGCTGCCTACATGCACAATGAAGAAAATCCTGAACTGCTGTGAGATTAGTGAGGATAAAGATGTAAATATTTCCTATTCAACTTTTAGGCACCCCCTGAATTGTACCCACAAATGCCAGCAGTGGCCCCTGGACTTCATGGTTTCTCTGGGCTCCAGTCGTAGCACTTTACTGGTGTCAGACGCTGCCACAGGTAGGCCATGTCCTTCCAGCTTGAGCCCCAAGCTAGAGGAGAAAAGGATTGATGGACCCTCCCGACCCCATGTTAACTGAGTGCTTACTCGGTGTCACCCTAAACCTATCGCTAGGGCTGGGTAAAGTCCTCCTTCATCTTAGGAGAGGAGTGTTAAAATGAATCATACAATAGATAAATACATAAACAGAGGTTCAGATACATAAACAGAGGTTCAAAACCCTGACTAATCTTCTACCAGAAGCCTGCTCTGCAGTAGGAATATCTCAGCCACCACCATGTTCTGCCATGTCTAGTCACCCTCGGAAGAAGTGCCATCCTGTACCATCAACCCTGCCCTGGATATGTTCCCTCTCTGAACCTTGGATTCTTTATCAGTGAAGGAGGCTGCGAACTACTCCATAGGATCGAATGACAAACACAATCAGGCAGAACCACCTGCAGTGATACGGGCACTGGCCCGTGTGGACGAGTCTAGCTGTGGCCTCTGGGTGCTGGAAGTCTTGCATCTGGAACACGTGTGTCCTGAGACTCTCCAGGGCCTTTGCTCCTGCTGCTCTGGATCTGTCTGGAAGATGGAGCACCACCATTCACCACCTTGCACCCTGAGCAGTGATGGAGCATGAACAAGGCACATAGCACTCTGGGAGGTGTCCTTCGACATCGCTAAGGAAGGACTTCCAAGGCCCTGTTAGTAAAGGCCTTATCGCTAGCTGTCGGAAACTTTTCACATTCCTCCCCAGCCCTAGAAAGTCCGTTGATGATTGTACGCATTCCCTGTTGCTAAATAAAGATTTTGGGAATTATCTTTCTTATGCAAAACATTTTGGATATCATTTCTGATGTTATTGTTTATCATCTCAGAAGCTTCAGACTGGTTGCTTAACCTCACTATGCTTCCGATTATTCCTCTCTGAAAAGTGAAATAAAATGTCTTTTCCTGCTGATGGAGCTGTAAATGAGAATCTCTCATTCTTTTTATGGCTGAGTAATATTTCATTGTAAATGTACTGTATCTTTGTAGTACAAAGATATGTTATAAAAAATGTACTATGTTGCAGGATTAACCAGGAAAAGCAAAGCAAAATGAAACCTAATCATATGGAAAGAAAAAAAAAAAACCCGACACTTTCTTAAACAACTTTTGGGTACAAATGAAAATTAAAATTACAATTACAAGCAATTAATAGAGCAACACTGTATACCAAAACTTATGGAATGTGACCAAAGCTATCCTTCAAAGCAAATCTATAGCCTTAAATGCTTAATAATAGATAAGAAAGAATGAAAATAGATATTCAGTACAAGTTAAAAAGGAGAAATCTAAGGAAATTAAGGAGCAATAAACCATAAATATAGTAGAAATTAATGTATTAGAAAAATTGAAAAACATTAGAATTTATAAGTGAATCTAAAAGCTGATTATTTGAAGAAACCAGTAATATAGACATATTCTTCTTAGATATAATCAAGAAAATAAGAGAGAAAGCACAAATACAGAAGATTTAAGATGAGAAATGGAATATAACCATGATTATAGAATTGGGCCAGAGCTTCCCTAATAGCACAGTTTACTAACAGAATCTGCCTACAATGCAGGAGACTCCAGTTCAATTCCTGGATTGGGAAGATCGGCTGGAGAAGGGATAGGCTACCCACTCCAGTATTCTTGGGCTTCCCTTGTGGCTCAGTTGGTAAAGAATTTGCCTACAATATGGGAGACATGGGTTCGATCCCTGGGTTGGGAAGATCCCCTGGAGAAGGGAAAGGCTACCCACTCCAGTATCCTGGCCTGGAGAATTCCATGGGCTGTGTAGTCCATGGGGTCGCAAAGAGTCGGACACAACTGAGCAACTTTCACTTAATATATTAGGAACATTGAAAAACGTTAGAATTTATAAGTGAATCTAGAAGCTGATTCTGTGGAAAAACCAATAAAACAGACATGCTCTTCTTAGATATAATCAATAAAATAAGAGAGCAAGTGAAAATAAAGATTTAAGATGAGAAATGGAATATAACCATGATTATAGAATAGATTAAATTAGAAGGTTAAAAAAAAAAAAACCCGACACTTTCTTAAACAACTTTTGGGTACAAATGAAAATTAAAATTACAATTACAAGCAATTAATAGAGCAACACTGTATACCAAAACTTATGGAATGTGACCAAAGCTATCCTTCAAAGCAAATCTATAGCCTTAAATGCTTAATAATAGATAAGAAAGAATGAAAATAGATATTCAGTACAAGTTAAAAAGGAGAAATCTAAGGAAATTAAGGAGCAATAAACCATAAATATAGTAGAAATTAATGTATTAGAAAAATTGAAAAACATTAGAATTTATAAGTGAATCTAAAAGCTGATTATTTGAAGAAACCAGTAATATAGACATATTCTTCTTAGATATAATCAAGAAAATAAGAGAGAAAGCACAAATACAGAAGATTTAAGATGAGAAATGGAATATAACCATGATTATAGAATTGGGCCAGAGCTTCCCTAATAGCACAGTTTACTAACAGAATCTGCCTACAATGCAGGAGACTCCAGTTCAATTCCTGGATTGGGAAGATCGGCTGGAGAAGGGATAGGCTACCCACTCCAGTATTCTTGGGCTTCCCTTGTGGCTCAGTTGGTAAAGAATTTGCCTACAATATGGGAGACATGGGTTCGATCCCTGGGTTGGGAAGATCCCCTGGAGAAGGGAAAGGCTACCCACTCCAGTATCCTGGCCTGGAGAATTCCATGGGCTGTGTAGTCCATGGGGTCGCAAAGAGTCGGACACAACTGAGCAACTTTCACTTAATATATTAGGAACATTGAAAAACGTTAGAATTTATAAGTGAATCTAGAAGCTGATTCTGTGGAAAAACCAATAAAACAGACATGCTCTTCTTAGATATAATCAATAAAATAAGAGAGCAAGTGAAAATAAAGATTTAAGATGAGAAATGGAATATAACCATGATTATAGAATAGATTAAATTAGAAGGTCATAAAACTTGCAGCTCTAAGCTAAATTATAGGGAGGATTCTGAAATATTTGGCATTCTGAGAAAATGTATATGATTAGATTTGACTCAAAAAGTTAACTTGGCTAATAGCCATGGAAGCAATTTTAAATGATATTTAATGAATTATCAAGAAAAATACAGAAGTTTTCAGAGAAGGGTCAGAACAGGCTGAGTCAGGGTTTTACTGGAGCAAGTGCATGATGGGCAAGACAAGGAGCAGGACATGGTCAGGGGCACAAAGATCAGAATGAAGTCAGGTGGTCAAGGCCAAGGGCAGGTATGTGGGAGGTGAGGGCAGGTGAGTCAGGGTCTGGGACAGATTGGATCTAGAGACCCATCCAAAGTGTGCTACTTTTGAGGCTCAGATCTGGCCATCTGGGTCCTACTCTTATCTTCATGGTCATTCTGAGAGAGAGCCCTCACCACCTCCTCATCCCTGAGTTTTGTGACTATCGATGGGAAAGGATTTTGCGAAGCTTGAGTGCTTGTACTGATGGAATTTTAACAGTAATTTGAGAGAAAGGTCTACTCTCATCACGGTCAAGGAATTGATGCCTACAAAGCCATTGTGTTGATAACGTCAAGACTTCCAGGTGTTTCCCATGGACTTGAATCTTTTATCCTGAGAGGCCATGCCAGGAGGGCTGGGGACAGAGGGAGATATTCTGGGAAGCAAATCTTTTTCTGAGTCACTATCTAAACTTAACTGGCCTCCCAAACTCAGAAGATGTGGGGATTTAAAGGTTCAGTTCCCAGAGACCATTAAATGCATCATCATGCTTTGCTTCATTCATGTAAAGCATGATGTTGGCAAAAACAGCCTTGGGAGTGAGGGGCACCAGACCCATGAGTGACAAAATGCTATGGGCGAATGTTAGATCTTAACTGACTACTTTTACTGTCCCATGGAAGAATTAATGTTAAATGCTTTGCCCAGCCATGGTGGAGGAGAAAGTTAACCCTCATACGTTAATGCTTTTTAAGTTACCATGATTTGCCACCCATGTTACACTCACTGTTCTACGTAATACTCGCCATCACCAACTGATATGCTTATCCCCACTCAACAGAATGGGTCAATGAAGGAATGAAATAACTTGCCAGTGCTCTTTGAGCTAGAAAGTACTGAAGATGAGACTTACACCTTGATTTTAATATGCTTGACTTTTCCTCTCCATCATCCAATGATTTTTCAGATAGACACATGCCCAGAAAGAATCCATTCTAAAATGCTCCATCCTGTTCTTCACAGCACCTGTCAGGAGTCCCAGAGCAGCCTGTTTGTCTGCACAAACAGATGGGAGCTGGAGAAGCAGTCTCCCACTTTCTCCTTCTACAAGGAGGCTACACAGCCTCTGTCCTAATACGTTTCCAGGGCTGTCTCTCTAATCTTTTTCTGATGCCTGAAGCATTGTTTGCAGGCACCACACTTTTGTGGTGAGAGAAAAGGCTAAGGGAGGATATGCTCTTTTGAAAGAAGATAAGCAGATGCATATTAACATAGAAGTATGGCTGATTTTGGAGATACTTTCTGGGAAGAAGGGCTAGACAGGAAAGTCAACAGGGCTGAACACACCAAAACTTTTGTGCAGGAATGTTTTCATCAGAAAGGAAGAAATAGAAACAGGAGAGGCTGAAGATTGTCAAGATGGACTCTCCAGAGTCTTGCTACCTGCGGGAAACAACCCTCTGCTTAGGCTTCTGGTACATTAAACCAAAGCAGTAGGTTGTTGGTTTATGTTATCTGTGACCACTGTGACCTCCGTATCCTCTTCTGATGCATCAGTTCATCACATCCGTTGTCCTTCGCCCACAGGCACTCACAGATGCGTAGGAGTCAGAAAAGAATGGCAAGGAGGTAGGTTGTGCATGGCTATTCTTTCTCTTTCTGTGACAACCACCCTGGACCAGTTGTTAGCAGCACTCGTATTACTCATATTTCCACATAAAGGAGCTTGGTAATTTATCATCTGTGTATTTTAAGCAGAGCAAGAGATGTCTGGAGTGGATTTCATCAATCTTGAGGGAGGAGAGGTCTGACCTTGACTCTCCCTGTACCCCCAGCCTCTGTGGCTCCATGAGGGATTAAACAGGGTAGCATAGAGTAATGGGAAGGTGTCTTACTAGCTCAGAGCAGGCACCATGATGCTCTACAAACTCAACGGGTCTTGGCCTCCTCCTCTCTAAACTGGGGACTTAGTCACTAGCTTGTAGGATGGTTCTGAAGATCATTGGGTAAAGTTCCCAGTGCAGGGCCATCACGTGGTTGGGGCTGAATGGCCATGGGTTCTTTATTTCTCTTGGTTTTTGTTTTTAGAATTGACTGCTGTCATTCCCTGTAGCTATCAAATATTTTTTCTAATTTATTTTTATAGAAGTAGTTTCAGGTGTATAGGAAAGTGATTCAGTTATACATGCGTATATTTTTTTTCAGGTTCTTTTCCCATATAGATTATTACAAAATATTGGGTATAGTCTCCTATGCTATACAGTAGATCCTTGTTGGTTATCTGTTTTTATATAGTAGGGTGTATATGTTAATCCCAAACTCCTAATCAAATTCTCACTCAGTTATCCAGCTCTGTTGATGGAGTGAGGATCAACTTTCATCTGCTTCCCATAATTTCAGACCGATAATGTCCCTGGGGACTCTGTAGTCCTACATATCTGATGCTGCTTCACTCTGGAGAAAGAAATTGCCACATCGAGAACCTCTCTGTGGCAAGCGTGTTACGTAAATGGTTTTATTTGAATCTCCAGAAAGCCAGGAAAGTAGGCATCACATTTATTTGAGAGAGGAAAAGATGGACTCTCAGAAAGTTAAATGATTTCCCAGTGATCACACAGAGCTACAAAGGATGGATATAAATTTGAGTGTGCCTGACATTTAAATGCCTGGGTCTCAGGTGCTGTCATCCTCTCTGATCATAAGGGCTCCTCTGTGGGTAGCCATTTGAGGAAGGACATTTCCCTGGGAGAAATGGGGCTGCTTCCATTGTTTTGATGTTGGTATCTTTGCCTCATTGGCTTCAGGAAATGGAATTCTTGAAATAATGAGTCTCTTCACCTTGTCCCACCGCTACACTAAAAAGGATGAAAATTAGTGATGTTTGTTATCTTCTCTCTGACATGAATGCTCTGCCCTCTTGGCAGAGGTTGTGTCTGTGCAATTTGGACACTATTTGTATGAGACTTTGGTTCTATTCCAGGCTCTGGGCACTGTGGACACAGCTCTGTCTCTCTCAGACTCCCAAGCCCAAGGTAGTGGCAGACACGTACAACCAGCTACTCCTTGGAAGAGGATTTAAAGTGAGGCAGAGAGTCTGGTTCAGAGCAGGGCCACCCTTGTTTAGTCATGCAGGAGGCAGAGTTTGTCCTGGGCATATGCACTGTTTTTGCGGGATCCGTTTAGCCAAGTGGACAGTGGTCCTGAAGTTTGGAAGAAAATGCCTGGGGTTGCCTTTGTTTTTGACTACCTCTTATAAGGGCTTCCCCGGTGACTCAGCTGGTACAGAATCCATCTGCAATGCAGGGGACCTGGGTTCGATCCTGGGGTTGGGAAGATCCCCTGGAGAAGGGAACGGCTCCCCACGCCAGTAGTCTGACCTGGAGGACGCCATAGACTGTATAGACCATGGGGTCGCAAAGAGTCAGACACAACCAAGCAACTCTATAATCACCAGGAATCTAGACAATTCACTTAACCTCTCTGGGTTTTGGGATCTTCATCTACATATAAATAGACTCAAGGAAGCCTTTCAGAGTTAAGTCCAGATAAACTGATAGCGAGAGCTCCTTGGCACTGTGGCTGGCACGTGGTTGACTGCCCTCAGGTTCCATATGGACTGTTCATGTCGAGTTTATGTCTCTTTGTTCTTTGCATCCAGATGGACTTTCAGATTCCCTGAGTACTTGGATTTTAAAGGTGTTTAGGAGCAGTATGCTTCATTTCTCTTTCCACTGAGGAACAATGCACATTTGTTGAATTGAATGCTACCTTGTGATACATTGCTTTCTGGGCAGACTTTGGCTAGAACATGACCTTTTTAAGTTATCCTGATGGAATGACTGATTTCTGATGATGACCAGTTCTGATGGGATGTCTAATTCCTGATGGAGCTGTTAAGGAAATGTGAGGTTGCTAGGAGAAAAACTTCGTGGTCACATGAAGACAAAAATGAACCTGCAAATAAAAGAAAGGAAAAAGATGTTCTTGGATGATAAGAGTCAACATT
The DNA here is from genome assembly GCA_006408675.1 of Madoqua kirkii. Classification (NCBI taxonomy): domain Eukaryota; kingdom Metazoa; phylum Chordata; class Mammalia; order Artiodactyla; family Bovidae; genus Madoqua; species Madoqua kirkii. The sequence goes on along the minus strand of SJYC01034122.1, from coordinate 66,431 downwards.
TAAAAACATAAATTCTTCCACTGTTAATCATTAAATTCTAAACAATCTCAACCAATAGTCTAAAATTTGTTTGGTTGCTTAGGTGGGAAAACTTTCAACAATGATACAAGAGTTTGTTTAGAATAGAGGTTGGCAAACCAGGGCTCACTGAATCTAGGTGACTGCTGATTTTGTAAATAAAGTTTTATTAGAACACTGCTGCTGCTGCTGCTGCTTCTGCTGCTAAGTCGCTTCAGTCGTGTCCAACTCTGTGCAACCCCATAGATGGCAGCCCACCAGGTTCCCCCATCCCTGGGATTCTCCAGGCAAGAACACTGCAGTGGGTTGCCATTTCCTTCTCCAATGCATGAAAGTAAAAAGTGAAAGTAAAGTCGCTCAGTCGTGTCTGACTCTTAGCGACCTCATGGACTGCAGCCTACCAGGCTCCTCCTTTCATGGGATTTTCCAGGTCAGAGTACTGGAGTGGGGTGCCATTGCCTTCTCCATTATGAGAACACAGCCTCACTCAAAACTTGTTTCCATATGACCTGTGACTGCTTTCCAGCTACTAAGGCAGAGTTGAGTAGTTACTATACAAAGACTGTATAGCTCACAAAATGCCTAAAATATTTACTGTCTATTTAAGAAAAAGTTTGCAAACACTTGATCCAGTGAAATAAACACATAAAAATATCTATTTAAACATAAGAAAAGATGGATATGGGCAGACCAACCTTACCAAATTTCAGAGTGCTTGATAAATACTTAAATCACTTTGGTATTGACATATGAATAGAAAATTGCTCAATGTTATGAAAGAGTGCAGAAATAGGTTCAAATATTGGTATAACTTACATCGAGTATAAGATAAGATGACATTTAAAATCAGCAGGAAAAGATGAACTAGAAAAAAGAAAAAATCTCAATAATTTGTTTATACCTTATATTAAGAAATTGTAGATTAATACAATGTTTAATAATAATCAGTGGAATCATTTAAAGCTAAAAGGAAACAATGGTACAAAAGAAAGTAAGTTGATATATTTACTTAAAAATTTTTTTAAAGCCTTCCCAGTAAAGCCAAAAAACACTTGAAAAACAAGGCAAAATATCCTCACTATGACCGAAAGAGGTTGTAAGCAAAGAGTGCCAACAAATCAATGAGAAAATAATAAAACAATCTAATCATCAAAGAGCATCAACAGGTAGTTCCTACACAGACAATGAAGAAATGAAAAAATTCAAATAAACAGATGGAAAAATGCTCATTCTTCTCCTGACTGAAGATGTGTAAAGTATAACAACTCTGATGTATCATAATTTACCTGTCAGATTAGCAGCTTGGCAAAGATATAAAGTGTCAAGGGTGTCTGGAAGCAGATATTTGCATACAGAGTTTGGAAAGAGCAATTGCAGTCTCACTCTAGGGTAATTTGACTGCTCTTATGAGCTTTGTAAATTCATCTACACTTTGACCTGTGTCACCATATTTAGACGCTTATACTGCAGATATCATCAAACACACAAAGCTTCTTGGAAAAGGAGATTCATTGCACATTGTTTGTATCAGGAAAAAAAAAAAAAAAACAACCAGGAAACAACCTAAATATCCATCATTAAGGTTTCACTGTGTCAGTGTTTCTCAAACTGAGTAATGCAGTCATTCTGTTTAAGGTAAAAATAAATTCTCAGAAACTTGTTCTATTGAATTTAACTATTAGTTTTTCAGTCACTGAGTCTTGTCCGACTCTTTGCCACCCCATGGACTGTAGCCTGCCAGGCTGCTCTGTCCTCCACTATCTCCCGGAGTTTGCTCAAATTCATGTCCATTGAGTGGGTGATGCCATCCAACCATCTCATCCTCTGCCATCCCTTCTCCTTTTGCTTTCAGTCTTTCCCAGCATCATCATCTTTTCCAAGGAGTTGGCTCTCCCAGTCAGGTGGCCAAAGTATTAAAGCTTCAGTTTCAGCCAAGTCCTTCTGATGAATATTAAGGGTTGATTTTCTTTAGGATTGACTGGTTTGATTTTCTTACAGACCAAGGTACTGTCAAGTCTTCTTCAATACCACAATTCAAAAGCATCAATGCTTCGGTGCTCAGCCCTCTTTATGGTCCAGCTCTCACATCCATACATGACTATTGAAAAGCCATAGCCTTGAATATGCTGCTGCTGCTGCTATTGCTGCTTTACTCGTTTCAGTCACGTCAGACTCTGTGTGACTCAAAGGACTGCAGCCTGCAATCCATGGCTTGCGGCTCCTCTGTCTATGGGATTCTCTGTCAAAAGTACTAGCATGTTGCCATGCCCTTCACTAGGGTATCATCTTGACCCAGTGATCAAACCCGAGTCTTCTGCGTTGCAGGCAGATTCTTAACTGCTGAGCTACCAGGGCAGCCCCAGCTTTAACTACACAGACCTTAATTATGAGGTTTCTCTAAAATGTGGAACTATTGAACTAAGTATAAACCTCATATATTTATAATTCTTATTATCATATAAATTAAAAATGTTTATGAGCTTTATTTTATAGTGGAAATGAAGTCGCTCAGTCATGTCCTACTCTTCACAACCCCATGGACTGTAGCCTACCATGCTCCTTTGTCCATGGGATTTTCCAAGCAAGAGTACTGGAGTGGGTTGCCATTTCCTTCTACAATTAATTTTATAAGATGTCTGTATTCTCCGAAAACTGAATGTTGAGTACATACACATTCAGTTTTATATATAAAATCTGTACTTTCAGTTCAGTGATACTAATGAAAGAAAGGCCTGTTTACATAAATAGGCTTTTAAATTATATAAATACATTTTGGTTTTGCTTGTGAGTTCAAGCTATTCAGATCCATGATTAATCAAAACCTTCAAATGCCAGTTTTAATGAGCTGTTGGTGATAATACTGTGAAGCTATCCAGTTTATTTGAAGATAAGGTTAGCATCCTGGCTTATTGAAATGTGTATTCAATAGTAATAAATCTAATTATCACTGGAATTGAGACCATAAACATTCTTCCTGGGGTATTTATTGCCACACTCACTGCTAATGAGTGGGAGGTGGGGCTGTGCACACTTGCACACATGCAGACTTCTGTGGCCCATGTGAATTACGATTTTGCGTGTTCTACACGCAGAAGGACTCAATTTCCCCACCATTTTTCTCTTTTGACTTACTTTGACATCCTTATTTCCACTGACTGCTATGATGTCATTTGACCTTCATTGCAATGACCCTGTGACTCAAACAATGGGGCTGCCTCTTTGGGCAGTTTTTGGTTAAAAGATGGCCATCCAGATGATCCCAAACATGGCTTTGACTCCTTGACTTCGGAGATTCCATAAAAACGAAAATGCATAATCCCCAAAGTCGGAGCTCCTACCCACCAGGCTCACTGTAAGGTGGTGAAATCTAAGGGTTACAGAGAAGTTGCTGGAGAAGGTGGTAAGAGGAGAAGTAGTAGTCCCAGCTCCAAAGTTGTAGTCACGGTTACCATCTGGGATGTCTCTCCTGGGAGCCTGTGATGTGCATGTTGAAACTGTGCCTGAGCTTTGGAGCAGGAACAACATAGGCTTGGATCTGGGCTCAGCCACTTACTCACCAGCTGACTGATTTGGGGCTTGCAGAGTGGTGAGTGCCAGAGCTGGCACTGGGGCAGCTGGACCCACAGCTGAGGGTTACCCACTTCCTTCTGCCAGGCCCTAATTGACCCCTCCTCCTCACCCATGATGCTACCCAGCACCCCACCAGTCAGAGTCCCCTGGGGCAGTGGTCAGGGCCATGAGGGAGAGATATGCCGGACTCACTTCAAAGATCTGGACCAGGTATCTTTGGATGGTCAAGTAGATGTTTGCAGAGAGCAGTTAAGCATTTAAAATCTTTACATCAGATGTTTTCATGCACTTCCCTGCTGAGAAGCGCAAGGGGTGCTTGGTTTAACTGTGGTTATTTACGGCCTGAAGCAAGTGGCTGGCTGTTCACTAGAAGCCAAGGGTTTTATTTCTTACTCCTGTTTTTCATTTCTGGGATTTATGGTCCTTGGGTCTGGCAGAACTCGCCTGAAAAGCTGTGCACTCAGGCCACCCCTGCCTGGCACCACTCTCTGGAAGCTCTCTGAAGGTACAGGCATGAGGTCTCAGTGTTGGTGATGCTACCGGCGGTGGCTGGTCAGGCAGCTTATCCTCCTCTATTAACCAGCCCCAAAGTTCTTGGCATAAAAACTGAGGTCAAAGCTGCAACTTGCTGGTTTTTTTTTTTTTTTTTTTCCCTTTGTTCATCTATCATATGACCTTTGATTTTCCTTAGGTAAAATGTGTAATTTCAAAAGAATCGCCCACTTCTGCTCAGGACTATTATCACCCATTTTTGTCTTGATTCTTTGGCCCTTTAGCATCTGAGAGAGATTTTGTCACCCGGGTTACCTACCCCCTGCTTATGAGGGTGTTGCATAGCAGGCCCAGTTGGGAGGGTGCCTTGGCCTGGACAGTGACTAAAGATGTTCTTCCCTCCTGGGAAGCTTCTGGACCACCTGGTGGAAATGATAACTGTTACTGGCACATTGGAGGTGCTTCATAGGTAACTGCTCAGGGCATGGGGGTAAGTGGTCCCTGGTTGTCTGGGTTTGTCCACAGAAATGCAGTTCTGCCTCCCTGCCCAAATTGGTACATTATGCTCTGTTCATAGAGGTGTAAATACAGTAATAACAACCGTAGTAATACTTAGTGCAACTGAGCATGTTCTCTGTACCAGCTTCTAAGGCTCACAACAGCCTTGTAAGAGAGGTCCTTTTATTACTCCCATTTTACAGATGAAGAAATAGAGGCCCAGAGTGGTTAAGTGATTTGCACAAGGTCATAACTAGTTAGTTGCAGATGAAGACTCGGTTCCAGTTGACTCTCGAGCCTGCACTCATGGCCCATATGAGATGTAGTCTTATTGCAGGAAGTAGTAGGGGTTCTGCTCTCACCCCTATTGAAGTCCCTTCTCTGGCTTCCCAGTCAGAGAGGCTATCTCTGCCCTGACCCTCCTGCCCGGAGCCCTCACTTGCCCCAGATCTCATCCTGGTGCTTTTTCATGGAGCATGCCTCGTCTCTCCCCTGCACAGTCCCCATCCTGAGGCAGAGGCCAACTCTGGGAGCGGCAGTACCCTGAGCAAAATGCCTTCACTAGTATCCTGGTGCTGGTCACTTCCTCCTTTTTATCAGCAACACCAGACATAAGTTGATCATTTTTATTCACCTTTTCTTGATCCCCTCTACATTATGCTGATTATTTTATAAGCTGTGGCTTTCATCTTTTTTTTTTCCTTCTACTTTCTTTGGGTTCAGTTTACTCCTCTTGTACCTGCTTTAAGAAGGGTATTTTCATGTATTAATGTTTGTCTTTTCTTCACTTAGGGCTGTGCATTTTCATCTAAATATTCCTTCCGCTGAATGCTGCATGGGTTGATACGTACTTTTTATGTCCTTGAATTCGGAGTATTTTCTCTATGTATCATGTTTTCTTTTTTGACTGATAGGTTATTTAGAAGTGTATGTCTTAACTTTCAAATAAGTGGGTGATTTTTTGGGTTTATCTTTTGATGATTGATTTCTGCTTAAAGGCTAATACTCTCATATCCAAACAGAAACACCCTCCCATTTATCACGCCTGACCCTGGGGCGGGATCCTCCTCTCAGCTCCTACCCCAGTCCTGCTCAAGGAGTGTCAGTGTCTCCATTTCACAGATGAAGACACTTGAAGTCATGCAGTTGTTATGTGCGAGCTGGAGCTGTGGACAGAGAGAGGAAGGCAGTCCACTGAAACCCAGCTCTTCCTGGTTCTGAAGTTCAGTTCTGCCACCATCTCATCTCCAGTTCACAGTCACAGGCAATGTGAACAGATAAGGGCTTTGGCGTTGGCAGAGGGACTGGGGGTCCATGTCATCATCCCTTGGTTGGGCACCAGCTTCTTCTGCCCTGCACTTATTTTAAGTCCTGCCTTGCACTCATTTTCACTAATTAAAGTTCTCCCTTCAGATTGCTGGGGTGACTTTTGACAAACTCATGTTCTGGTCACCAGCTCTCCTCATTTCAGTCACCCAGTCAGGCTCCTAACCATCAGAGTAGCAAAAAACGAGTTATAAAAATGCAAAAATAGCTTAGAGGGATGGGCCTGCCTCAGGATGGAGTGACATGTCATTTGAGCAGCCGATAGATGTCAGTGCCTGCCTCCCACACCCCACCTGATGAGCAGGGCTGCTGGCAAGCAGCTCCTTTATGATTCCGTCACAAAGCAAGTCCATCACAGCGGTTCATCCTTAGTAAATATTAAGGGGAGAAATGAGGACTCTGGGCATTATTTGGCACACAGGCTTTCATTATTATATTGTTCCCTGGCCTATTTTTTCTCTGCCCTCCTGAAGGTAGTATCTTTGCTGTCAAATTACCTAAGGCAGCTGAGGAGAGAATTTGCTTCTTCACATGTCCTTTCCAGAGATCATCAATAAATAATAAACAAACTCTGGACTTTCTGGAACCTTCTGTTCTATAATGAGGTCATTTGAGCTCCAAGTAGTGAAAGGGTAAGTTCTTTAAGGAGAAATGCAAAGAGGATATGGTCCAGATATTCTGAGTGTTAGCGATCTAACCTGCCTGTTGTCAGTTCTTTAAAACTTGTAAATGATGGAGATCAATGCCGTATTCACAAATTGGCCAGGAGCTGGGGCAGGCTTGGGGCCGTTGATCCCAGCCACAGGGCTGTCCCCGGGGGAAGACAGCCCTGAATGCTGTGGAATCTTCACTCATTTGACATGAACTAGATGGCGCGTTTAGTTTGTGGTGAGTGTATATGGGATGGGAAGGACTGTTCATTTTTTATTAAAATAACATTTCCCTTATACAAAAATAATGCATATTCACTCTGGATAACCCTGTTATAATCTCATCATTTACAATCACTTTAACTCTCTTGAGTATATTTTTTCAAATATTTCTCAAAGATAACCTATACTTGTAAAAATAAAAACAGATCTTAACAGTATGCATTTTCTTTGAATCTTACATTTTCAAGTAAGTGTGTGCAGGGGACATATTTCTGTGTCAGTGAATATTCTGTCATAGTGGTTACTTGGTGCATTGTATTTCATTGTCTGATGGTACCACAATTTGTTTAACCAATATTGTTGTTTGGCTCCTTTTCTTTCTTTTTTTTTGCTGTATACAGTGCTGCAATTAACAACCTCTGAGTTAATTTGATATGCACACCTTTAATCTTTCTAACCCTGGGATAAATTCCTAGAAGGATTGTTGGGCCCATTGCTAGGCCTTCCTTTCTAATGCTTTTGATCTGCACTGCGTAAGAGCATTGCACTTGAACTGAATCCATTATGTTCTCACTCCTATAGTGGAGACAAATCCAGCCTCTGTACCCCAACACCAAATTGAATCTTGGAGACACAGTTCTGGGTAAAGTAGAAAAGAATAGCTTTATTGCTTTGCCAGGCAATAAATGCCTTCAAAAGGGTGTGTCCCAACCTGGAGGGTGTGGTGAGGACTTTAATAGTAATGGTTCAAACAGGGCATGATCAGCTTGTGGACATTCTTCTGATTGATTGGTGGTGAGGTTAATTGAAATCAGCATCATCAGCGTACTGGTTTCAAGCAGTTTGGGGTCTGAGTGCTTGTGGACAGCGTATGGTTAACTTTTCCCACCTGGTGGGGGTTTCAGTATCTGGATGTGTGCTAAGTTGCTTCAGTCTTGTTGGACTCTTTGAGACCCTTTGGATTGTAGCCTATCAGGCTCCTCTGTCCATGGGCTTCTCCAGGCAATAATGCTGGAGTGGGTCACTATGCCCTCCTCCAGGGGATCTTTCTGACCTGGGGATCAAACAGGTATGTCTCCTGCATTCACAGGAGGGCTCTTTACCACTAGCGCCACCTGGGAAGCCCAGCTTCTCAAAGATATTGTTGTATATCCCTTGGGGTGGAAACTAGGACCTGCCCCAAGGCTTCACTATTGCTTCTTTTGACTATTCCTCCCTTGTCTTCACATCCCTTCCCTTCCCTAATTAGCAACTGTTTCAACCTGCCCATTGGAACTCAGGGAAGGTTGTCAAGGCTGAATGAGGCTTTTTCCCTATAATCAAGAAATAGGGAGGTACAGAAAGGCTTTTGTGCCCGGGAACCCCACAGGGTTCTGCTCGGTATCAATAGGTTAAGCATGAGGACTCTTATGTCTTTTATTCCCAATAAAGGACAATAGACAAACTAGGTGAATATTCCCTGGACTGGAGGTTTGGGTGTCCTGAGCGCAGCTTCATGATAACACCTAACACTCTAAATGAGAATCATTTGCTTACTCTTTTATCTCTTCCGCTGGACTAAAAGCCTCTGGAGTGAAAGATTCTCAATTCTTGCAACCCCAATCCCTAGTACCTAGTGGGAGCTCAATAAATATTATTTCATTCATTCACTTAATAAATATTTATCGAATACCGACTCTCTTCTGGGTGCTCTTCTAGGCCCTAGGGGAACCTCAGTGAGTGAAGCAGATTAACATCTCTGTTATTATGGAGCATTTGCAGACCTGAGCTGTGTGGTCCATGACTGCCTGCTCACCACCAATGGTTTCTCTACCCTTTCAGGCCCAACTTCTCTCTGAAGTCTTCCCTGACCCCGCTGTGCTTCTTGTGAATGCAACAGCAGTGAATGCCTGCATGATTTATTTGACATTTTGTTTGTGCAGTGTGAATTGTTTTCTATGCTTTAACAGCTCATAGCCTCCCTGGCCAAACTGAGGACACCTTGAAGGGTAAGGATGCCGTGAAAATGGAGGCCACAGCTTCTGCATCCACGGGTTCATGGTGCCAAATGCTGCCTTGCCCAGAGCTGATTAACAGGGTGATGCTCTGCCCTCCCAGCCAGGCACTGTGCTTTGAAGCTGCTGGTTACACCTCTTCTCTACTCTGGCTCCCCAGTACTGGCACTTGAATTTGCATTTTTCTTCTCTGAACTTTAAGGACAACTAACTCAAAGATGACTAGGAAAGGGAAAATTCTCTCAATGAAATAGGAGAATCTACATTGTCAGTTCAAAGTTCTCTTATAGACAGTCTTGGTTGGAGCTAGATTCCTGGTCCTAGTTGTGTCCTGGCTCTGTTCTGTCCTAATAGTTATCTGCAAACTGCTGCCTCTTCCTTCATTCTTTGCCAAGATGTCCTCTTCTCTGATCTGTTTCAGGCCATCCCAGGCTGGTGGCTGGTTTCCTCACAGAGAGTGCTCATACATATCGTCAAGTTCTCCATCTTTCTATGAATGCCTGGTAGATTTTCCTTCCTTAAAGCAAGGTTCTTAAAGAGCCTAAGAGTTCTACCAGTATTTCTATGCACTAGTTATTTCTATATCTGTTGGTACCATGCAGAAGTTTTCAAATGTAAAAGACAGGGGAAGCCCCCTCTTCTCAGTGGAAGCAGGCCCTGCTAATGCCCTGAGTAGAAGGCCTGCCTTTCCTACAAAACCCCGTCAGGCTTGCAGTGGGAGGGATTTTGTCAGCATCCCCTTCATTGGGAGGTGAGAAAAAAGCTGCTCAACTCCTAAGACTTGAAAATACTCAACCCCAGAACCGCTTCCACCTACTGCCCACACAGCCCTTTCTTCCCATGCCCTTTCATCTAACATCAAATGTGTCTACCTGCTGTCTCTGCCAGTGTTTGGTATGACTGAATCATTCCTCTGCTGGAATTTAACTCATTGACAATTTATGTGTGGTGTCTCCTAGAATCCAGTCTAGATTGTGATATGAAAGCCTATAGCCCCATCTCAGGAGAAGTGGTTGAAACTAGAGGGAAATGAATCAAATATGACAAGTCACTGGCATTGGTGAAGAAATTACCCTGGAAAAGGTCAATTGAGAAGCTTGATTGGGGGTAGCAAGGGAGGAGAGGAAGGACAGAAGACCAGAAGGGAACCCGTCTCCCCTCCACACACTCTGTCCTCCTTCAGATAAATGTGAGGAAATGCTCAGAGCAGCTCTCCAGCGATAGACTTTGCATCTGTGCTTGACGTATTTTCTCAATGCGGTGGTAAGTGCAGAGGCTCTAAACTAGCTTCTGCTGGTGGACTGTTTATGATTACAGAATTGGGAATTTGACCCTGAAGCTGTCCAATGCACAGTGTGTGTCACTAAGGTCTGGGGGAGATGGTTGAGGCAGAGCTGACCCATTTTTTGCCAATGTGGAGCCAAGTGTGATACAATATACTGCTAGTAGTATTAGAAACTTAAAGGTGACTTTTCAGTCCAGGATTGCGGCCGACAGCAGCTTGGGGAGCGTCATGTAAAGCGTATATTGTCTCCAACAGGGGACCTTGATGACTGATAGGTGAAAAGCTGTGCTGCAGCCTAGAATTATTATGCTCAATCACAAAAGAGGGCGGGGGTGACAACACAGTGATGGATTGTGCTGTCTGTGGGGTTAATGGTGAGTTTTCCTCCTGCTAGTGGTCTGTAAAGAGAGCAAAGAAAAGGGGAATGATGCAGGGGGGAAATCAATAGTATTAGCAGGGTCATGATAATAAATGCAGTCGTTTATTTCTGGGGTGGTTTTTATTGAACTGGTTATGAACTTGATACTTTTTCCTTTCAGTTTATAACTTGGTTGGAGAAAATGAGAATTGGCGGGGGAAAGAAATCCAACTTCCTGGTAGACATAGCCGCTATGTTGGGTTGAATAAGTCTGAAGTTTTTGTAATCTTTGAAAAGGAGAACTGAGGAATGAATGTTTGTGTGGAGGGAGGTGCTCTGGAGATGCTGGGGGGAAGAGGGCTCTTTGATGTTAGACCTGTTTTTGCATCCTGGTTCTGCCTGTTAGTAGCTGCATGACTATTGGCCAGTTGCTTCATCTGTAAAAAGGGATAAGTGTATCTCCCTACCCAGGGTGGTTATGAGGCTCAAACAGCATCATGTGTGTTTGTAAAGGTGTCTCAGCTCCTAGTAGGAAACAGCTACACTCAGTAAATAAACCGTGGCTCTGGTTTGCTAATGCCATCACCAACTTGGTATTCTTATTTCATTATAGTCACACAGTTTAATGGTCTCAGCCACAGGCCAAGAAGGAAATGTGTGGCGTATTTGATTTTTGAGTCTCTTGATTAACAGGAATCATATTAGTCTCCATTTGAAGGAACAAGCTCAGGTCTCTAAAAGATATAGAAACCTCATTCAAAAGATAATAATAAGCCTTGGAAATACACAGAAATGGAAGGCTCAGCTATCATGGGTGCTATGGAAAACATTACATGGGTGGATGAAAAGGAGGAATGAGTCTATAAATAGATGTTTTTTTCTCCAAAGTGAAGTTCAAGAAGTTATTTTTAAAAAGCTAGGAAAAAACCTGAGGGAGAATACATTGGTTTTCATGTTTAGCCTTTTGGACCAAGGCATATAGGTTTGATTATTCTTGATTATTTGGTAGGGAGGAATTAATATATACCTACTTTGTGACAGATGTATTCACATACATTATTTTCACAGTTCAGTGATAGGAGGTATTTTATCCATATCTTACAGATGAGGAGATTGAAAATAAAATATTTAACACAGACTCAAGTTGCATTGCTGGAGTGAGGCCAGGCTTCACACTCCACACAATCCTCCTGCTGCCTTATAGAAGCGAGAAGATGTTGGCACCTGGAAAATCTTCTTGAAACTTCTTCCCCTCCCAGGCTCAGTGGGTGCCCTTCCTTATGCTCTGATGGTAGCCGGGTCTCTGCCATCACCCTGAGGTAGGAAGACGGCAGGGAACAGCTTTAAATGAATGACAGCCATTGAGGATATTACATAAACTGGTTTAAACCACCGAGGTCCAAGATGGTAGGTGACTGACTTCCACTAGACCTTGAGCCTCAGTATATGCTCGCTGAAATACATCAGCAAGCTAAATGACACATCCATAGCCACCATGACAGTTCTAAGGCTGACCACAGAAGGCTAAAAAGCGAGCAGTGGCTCAATTACTAGAAATCCCCTCTCCTTCTTCAAAATAGTTGAAATAGTCCTCCCTCTCATTTACCTTTGAAATTACCCATCCCATAAAAATATGACAACCCTGTACCCCGGTGCCCTTTGCCTCTGAGATGGCCCACAGTCTGTCTATGCTGTGTGCATCTCCCTGAATAAACCTTTTTTCACTTTACTGTGGCTCGCTCTTGAATTCTTTCCTGCGTAAAACCAAGAACTCACTCTTGATGGCCATTCCAGGGACTTGAGACCTGGGTGGTGATCATCCTCTCTATCACCTTTCCTTTCTTTCCTGCAAGAACCCCACTTAACTCACTGTACTGTGCTCATTTCTTCACTAGACTTTATCTCTAGAGTGAATTCCAGAATTTCAAAAAACTGGGTACTCTTCACCTCTGAACCTCCAGGACCTTCCTGTAGGTGGCTGGCACATCATGGGTGCCTAAGAAACGTCTGAATGCTGTTAGAAGACAATCCCCACATGCCTGGGTCTCAGCCTTTTCCTCTGAGCCACAGTGAGTCTTAGCCTCATCTGTTCAGGGTCCTGTTTGGGCTCATGCTTTTCCCAATTTCACCTTCTTTCCCTGGCCCATGGGTTTTTCTCATCAAGACTAAAGCTCTCCCAGACTGAGGCCTGAGGTCTCCCAGGATCTCCACTTCTCCAAACCCAGCTTTCCTCTGATTGTTTCCATCCAGTGTTGCCCCCTTTTTCGACTTCCACAACTCCACTTGCACCTCGAATTCTTGGCTGTGTTTGCTCAACCCTCACTGATGACGGTACTGCCCCAGACAGCTTCAAATCAGTGTTCTCCCAGGGGCTGGAGCTCTGTGAACCACCTAGATGAGTCAGCCCAAGGTTTGCCATAAGAATGAGATGATTGCACGGTGCGTAACAAGGATAAGTGCAGTTATTGTTGAACTTGAGATTTTGTGCCCCAATGCAGTCAAGCCAAATAAACAGAAACATCAAAGTTTGGAGCAGAGAATGGTTTATTGCAAGGGCAAAGCAAGGAGTCTGAGTGGCTCCTGTGCAAAAGGTACAAACTCCTTGATGGTTTTCAGGGAAGAGTTTTTATAGGGAGAATTTAGGGGAGGAAGCAGGCTACAAAGTGTGTGACTTTTCTGATTGGTAGAAGAATTAAAAAATACATTGTTACATATATCCCTTGTGAAGGTATTAGGACTCTGCTTTATTGCTGCACTATTGTTTGCTGATTTCTTTTCCTTTGTTTCTGCATTCCCTCACCTCCCTAATGAGGAGCTGTTTGAATCTGCCCTTTGGAATTCCAGGAAGGGACAGGAGTCTGAAGCCTTTTTCCTACAAACAAGAAACAAGAGATAAGGAAAGACTTTTATACCTTGGAGGGCTCCACAAGATCCTGCTAGTGATGGGGGAAGTTTCAGTTTACTTCTGTCACTTATCAGCTATGGGACCCCTAATTCTCTTAGCCTCTTTCCCTTCTTCTTTACAACAGGGCTAAAGATACATATTTTGCAGTTAAGTTTACCAAAGCACAGGCTGGTTTCTGGCGTTGTGAGGAGGCTGTGTGTGGAAGAGAGTTACTAAAGTGGAGATGGAGGCTGACTTACCTCCCCTGTCCTCAACTTCACAACATACACAGCGATTCTCAAGATGTCTTAAACATGCTATTTCTTTGTGGAGTGTGGATCTCCAGAGAAAAGAAGATGCTTCTGTTGATGACAGCCTAGGACAAAAGGTGAAGCTGTGTGAGAAAGTGACGGTTCTCTGTGAAAAAAGACACCCTGAGTGGGGGAGTTTTGTCCTACACCATTTTCCAGTTGGGTTTGTTTCCTCCCCTTAGGGCAAATCCCTCAGAGCTGTCAAGATACTGCTAAAAATGAAGGACAAAGAAAAGAGAACCCCAAAGGATTGAAAGCATGGGTCATTGTTCTTTTGTTTTGAAAGATTAATTTCTTGGCGCCGGGTTGATGTTCCTCCTTTCTCAAGTTTGCTATTAGTATTCCGTGTGAAAAGTTAAACACTTGAAATGGATAAAGATTACCTGCCAATGCTTTCCCTGCGAATCAGATTGAAAATGCAAACTGTGACAGGAGGCAGAGACATTGATTTTATTTAGTAGGGAATGGGGAGAGGAAATTGCTGGCTTTGTGGCTGCAGCCCCAGGCACTGATAGGTCCGCCAAACTCCTTAGCTCCCTTACCCTGACCCCGCCCTGGCTCCGGTCCTCCCCTTCCAGGTACTTCTTTCTTTCTCCTCATTTCCAAGCTGCCCCAGCCACCTCTATCTCCTTTAGCAGCACTTCTTCTTTTTTTAATTTTCAGTTGGGGGATAATTGCTTTACAATATTGTGTTGGTTTTTGTTGTACAACAAGAATCAGCATAAGTGTACATATATCCCCTCCTTCCTGAACCTCCCTGCCACCCCTCCACTCCTACCACCCTGCCCCATCGAGGTCATCACCAAGCATGGAGCAGCACTTCTGAACACTTCGGAGAGGAAATCTTCAAGACTGTCCAGTGAGAGGCAGAACTTTGTTCATTTTCATCTACTAGCTTTAGCCTGTATTCTGCTCTAGAGATCAAAGACAGCTTGGAGGTAAATTATCAAGCTCTGTAGCTTAATAGCTGTTTGGCCTTCAGCAAGTTGCTAAACCCCTCTGGAGTTAGCTTGCTTGTTATTATTTTTATATAAAATGGAGATATACGTACCTATGGCTGATTCATTTAACTAAGTGTAAGCCCTTCTGTTGGATTTAGTGTCAGGCAGGACATATCTCCGCAGCTGCTGGTAGATAACAAGCCTCTTAGGAGCACTGCAATGACCAGACACCTTAACTGGAGCCACTGGTGAGGGGCAAGACCAGTCCAGACTCCCAGCAGGTGGGTGTCCAAGGAGAGGATTTAGGAACATTGTTCTGGGCCCAAGGCTTGGGGAGTAATGCTGGAATGTTAATTCTTTCCTGTCATCTTTCTTCTGACCTTATTTGAGGGCTCTAGGAGTCTCTCCTATGGCTTTTTTTTTCCTTTCCTTTTCTCGTACTCCTCGACTTCAGAGAGTTGTGTGCTGTATCTGGAGGGCTGGAAGGGGAAATAATGGAAATGCATATTGCTTTTTGCACTTGGCTTTTTCTATTGAGATGTTTCAGAGTGGACCATGCTTCCAGGCTTTGCTATGCAGGTGGCAAAGAGAGTCTGGGAAATGCATTCTTGAAATATATGTCTCCATTTTGCCTCATTTTGGGGATCAGAGTGAGTTAGGTTCACTCTGGATTTTAAGATCCTCCAGAACTTGACCTCTGTTTACTTCTCCAAACCACTCACTATAATTCTGATGTTTCTACACAACCATTCCAAAGAAAGAAGTGGCTTTCTGGTCCCTATCATGCCCTGTGTGCGTGACTGCTTTCTAGTCTTGCTATATCCCCTTTCTGGGGTGCTCTTGTTGTTTTTCTGTACTACTTCCAATTGTTTCAACTTATCCATGAACCTTCTCATGGTCTACTGTAGTTTCCTACAATAAGTAGTGAGTAAGTAAGTAAGTAAGTGATAAACCCATTCTGGGGCCTGACTGTTGCCAGAAGCTATGGTTAGGTGCTAGAGGTATATGGGGGAATTGAACATGGTTCCTGATTATGGTGAACTTATATCCAGGCTGTATCTTTTGTACATCCACCATGTTTGTCTCAGTAACAAGCACAGGACTTTCCACCAGGGAATCATGCAGAAAATGTACAACTTTCTACATCAATGTAGCCATGGACAGCATCTTCATTTGTACCCGAGGGCCTTTGCACATGCTATTTCTTCTTCCTTGGACTAATAAACTCCCTTACATTTCAGCTGAAAATGTTATGTCCCATAGAATCCTTTTGATCACTGAATATTGTCTCAGGATCATTTTTATAAGCACTTGTGACTTCTTGAACTCTTCTGTCATAGCATTTATCACAGTTTTTACTGATCTGCTTGTGTAATGTTTTGACTATTTTATGTCACCTTTTCAAGATGGTAAGCTATGTGTTGAATATGATCTATTTTGTTTACCACTCTATGCCTAGGGACCTGGCACAGTAATAAATCCACTATGTTGCTATTTGATTAATTTGTATCAAATAAATGGCAGAAGAAATGGATAAAGGGATGGATGGATGGATGGATGGATGAATGAATGGATGGTTGGTTGAATGAATGATTGAAAGAATAAAATTAAGCCTTCACAAACAGCAGCCATGGTCGTTCAGTGACATCTATATATCTGCCATTCTTTTCCTCTCCAACCAAGCTTTGTCCTCCAATCTTTCATCACTTTTGGAATCTTTGATCCTGATTTTCTTTGTAACTCCAGGGGCAGAAACCTGGTTCTTGTGTTGAGTGGCACATGATGAGTCTGTGTTTTCAGTGTAGGGTTTTTAGCACAGCTGTCCTAAGGAGTTCTTGCTCAGTATAGAGATGCTACCCAATTCTAGTGGTAACACTGGCTGATAGGCCTCTGTGTGCAGGACGCAGCCATGGGTGATGAACAGGAGGAAGAATATCAGCATTCATGTGTCCTAAGCTCTGCAGTCTCTTTTGAGGATTTCTTTCTTCCTCCGTTCCTCCCTTTCTTTCTTCCTCTTCCTTCTTTCCCTCCCTCCCTCCCTCACACTTCCTTCTTTCCCTTCTTTCTTTCTTCCTTTCTTACCTTGACCCTCTGCCTCCATTCAGTACTCATCAAAGGTGAACTTGATACTTATATTTTTGATGTGTCACATAAGCTAAGGTCAATGGAAGTCATCCTTCATTATGTTTAGAAAGTTCTTACCAAAGGGAAGTAATAAATTCTCTTGGTGTGGAAGTGTAGATGTTTCCTGATGTTGTGTATGACCCCAGAGGAATGGGAGGCCAAATCCCAGTGAGTCAGCATTTCTACTGTGCTCTCAGCTTTTCTTGCAGCAAACTGGGCACATATACATCTCCCATCTGCCTTCCAAGAGGCAACAATGCATGCTTGCAGCCCACTGCCTTGTGTTAGTATCCAAAAGACAGAGGTATGTGTGTTAAGTAAATAAGCACATCCTTCTTTCTTATCAGCCCAAGGAAGTAGCTGCAGTATTGGGCAGGGAATGGGAAGATAAGGTTCCTGCTCAGTGAAGCCCTTAGCCAGCCTTGTGAACTCGGGCAAGTCCTTTAGTACCTGTGGGCTTTTGCTAAGGTAAGGAGCAGGGGTGTGTATTGATGAAGATGCATTCATACGTATTCCAGCTGCCTGATAAAATCTTATTTCCTACAGTAGCTGAGAGTCTGCCAACATCTGTCAGAAACCAAGCCTGCAGACAACTGTAACAGAAGACGCTGCTGTTTTTAAGGCTATTTGACTCAATTCTCAGGTTCAAGGAGACCATATTTGAAGGTTCTCTGATGTACTACACAATACAGTCTATTGCTGAACTTGAACAAGTTCCAGAAACAGAGTTTTTAGGGGCTTGAGGGAAGCCTAAAGGCAGTGCTCCCATCAGACCTTTAACTCCCCCTCCAACATCTGCAATAAGTGTTTTCCATCCCTGCCTACCACTGGGAATGGAATGGCAGGGAATGCAATGCCCTCCTAATGAAGCCCTATTGCTGTTGGAATTAGGTAGGACTCAATCAATGTGTATATGTGAGTGAGTGTATGTGTCAGTCTCTTTTGAGGATTTCTTTCTTCCTCCGTTCCTCCCTTTCTTTCTTCCTCTTCCTTCTTTCCCTCCCTCCCTCCCTCACACTTCCTTCTTTCCCTTCTTTCTTTCTTCCTTTCTTACCTTGACCCTCTGCCTCCATTCAGTACTCATCAAAGGTGAACTTGATACTTATATTTTTGATGTGTCACATAAGCTAGAGGTCAATGGAAGTCATCCTTCATTATGTTTAGAAAGTTCTTACCAAAGGGAAGTAATAAATTCTCTTGGTGTGGAAGTGTAGATGTTTCCTGATGTTGTGTATGACCCCAGAGGAATGGGAGGCCAAATCCCAGTGAGTCAGCATTTCTACTGTGCTCTCAGCTTTTCTTGCAGCAAACTGGGCACATATACATCTCCCATCTGCCTTCCAAGAGGCAACAATGCATGCTTGCAGCCCACTGCCTTGTGTTAGTATCCAAAAGACAGAGGTATGTGTGTTAAGTAAATAAGCACATCCTTCTTTCTTATCAGCCCAAGGAAGTAGCTGCAGTATTGGGCAGGG
Organism: Madoqua kirkii; assembly: GCA_006408675.1. Lineage (NCBI taxonomy): Eukaryota > Metazoa > Chordata > Mammalia > Artiodactyla > Bovidae > Madoqua > Madoqua kirkii. The sequence continues at coordinate 48,283 of SJYC01034122.1, read as the reverse complement.
AATGGGAAGATAAGGTTCCTGCTCAGTGAAGCCCTTAGCCAGCCTTGTGAACTCGGGCAAGTCCTTTAGTACCTGTGGGCTTTTGCTAAGGTAAGGAGCAGGGGTGTGTATTGATGAAGATGCATTCATACGTATTCCAGCTGCCTGATAAAATCTTATTTCCTACAGTAGCTGAGAGTCTGCCAACATCTGTCAGAAACCAAGCCTGCAGACAACTGTAACAGAAGACGCTGCTGTTTTTAAGGCTATTTGACTCAATTCTCAGGTTCAAGGAGACCATATTTGAAGGTTCTCTGATGTACTACACAATACAGTCTATTGCTGAACTTGAACAAGTTCCAGAAACAGAGTTTTTAGGGGCTTGAGGGAAGCCTAAAGGCAGTGCTCCCATCAGACCTTTAACTCCCCCCCCAACATCTGCAATAAGTGTTTTCCATCCCTGCCTACCACTGGGAATGGAATGGCAGGGAATGCAATGCCCTCCTAATGAAGCCCTATTGCTGTTGGAATTAGGTAGGACTCAATCAATGTGTATATGTGAGTGAGTGTATGTGCACTTATACACACTTTATGTAATCCATGAGTTTGTTTCCAGCATGTATGGCTGAATCTCCCACCATTTCCCCACATGGCCCCCACCATTTCCAAAGAGAAACAGAATCTTTCTAGGATTGCCAGATATTTTGGATTCTTATAGCTTCCCTCCACCAGTACAGTTAATTGAGGGCTGATTCTGTTGGCAAATGTTACGCATTCTTCATCCAGAGTCTCTGTGGACACCTTATTTCCTGCCTCATAGAAAAGACATCAACAAACATATGGGTGTCATTGCTGTTACATTATTGTGCTGAAAGAAAATGATGGATCAATGCATTTTGTTCTACTCTTAGCACAGGAAGTCTTTTCCTACCAGTAACTGGAAAATATTTCTGTCTCCCATGCAGTACTTCTGAGCCGCATTCAATCCACTTACTTTCTTCCTTATATCAGTGCAGATAGGGCCATGATATGAGCTGTATTCAACACTCTAGAGACATTGCTCACTGTGCTACCTACTGGGACCACCCTGGCCTGACACGGGGAGAAGTCAGTGGGCTGTGGGCATCTTTCATGAGAGTCCAAATCCTCTGGGGTCAGCTACTCTCCCCAGAGAGTTGATATGACCAATGGTCTGTGGCTGGGTGCTGGGGTCATCTGATGAGAGACTCAGGTGTCACTGTGATATACCTGCCTCCCAGCATCTTGACTGCTTCCTTTTGTGCTTTCTCCATCCTTTGCTGCACCCAGGATCTCACACAAGCTTGAGTGGCTATAGGCTTAATAGAAGTTGGTCTAGAGACTGAAAACTTGGCCCCTGCAGATACCCTCGAATTTGTAGCCTCAAAGGAGGTTTTGAATTTGATCTCCTTTGTAACTCAGTTGTGTATCTTCCGATCCTGTGCTTGTACAAGTCCACAATCAATCATGTTGGATAGAACCAGCTACAGTACAGATCACTTGGGGTAACTCCTAGAGATCCTCTCAGATGAGCATTAAGCCCTCAGTGAGATGTATGAAGTTTTTAAATATGTTCATCCAACTGCAAATCTACTTTGGGGCTTCCTCCTCCCCACCTAATTCATAAAAATATCATAATAGACCTTGCTGATGACCCTGTTGACATTTGGACATGTTATGCCCATGGCAGGAATGGCAAAAGGATTTCCTCTGGTATGACCAGGCCACAGAGTAGGTGTGGTCCCTCTGAAGTACTGTCTGGTGAAGACTGTTGAGGCTGTATCTCTGTGCAGTGACGAGGAATGCTGAGATTGATTAGCAATGTCTGCTGTGGGTGTGTGGTAGACGAGTGGTAGTATGTGTGCTCATGCTCATGCCCAGTCACTTCAGTCTTGTCTGACTCTTTGCCACCCGATGGACTGTAGCCCACCAGGCTCCTCTGTCCATGGGGTTCTCCCAGCAAGAATACTGGAGTGGGTTGCCATGCCCTCCTCTAGGGGATCTTCCCAACCCAGGGATCGAACCCACGTCTCTTGTGTCTCCTGCATCTCCTGCACTGGAGGAAGATTCTTTACTGCTGAGCCATCCCAGAAGCCCATCACATGTGCTGAATTTAGTGTAATGCATGGAACATAGGCTTTGGAGCTATACTTCTTTCACTCACGTCCTAGCTCAGATACTTCCTACAGTTGTATGATCTTAAACAAATCACTTAAACCTCTGTGCTTCAGTATCTTCATCTGTAAATTGAAGATACTGGCACTTCCCTGGTAGCTCAGAGGTTAAAGCATCTGCCTGGAATGCAGGAGATCCGGGTTCGATCCCTGGGTTGGGAAGATCCCCTGGAGAAGGAAATGGCAACCCACTCCAGTACTCTTGCCTGGAGAATCCCATGGAGGGAGGAGCCTGATAGGCTACAGTCCATGAGGTCGCAAAGAGTCAGAAACGACTGATGACTGAGCGACTTCACTATACACTGTACGATAGGGCTTTCCCATCGATTGAATCAAATGTGTCAAGTACTTAGTTCCTGGGCACAGTTCCTGGACACAGAGTAAGTGCAAAATAAGTGTTTGATTTTATTGTAATTATTAACACATATCCATGACCATCCATCCAATAAAAAATTAAGGTTAGCCTGATACATTTATCATCAAAAGTCTATTTGGGGTCCTTAGGATTTCTGTTTTGTGTTTTTCAGTGCTTATAAATCTCTATAAGATATTTTCTGCAATCTTCTTGGACATTACTGTGTGCTTCATGACATGTATTTTTGGATTCATGCTTTCCCATTTCTTAAAAATTGACTTTCGCCGTTACTTGATGTAGGCACTGCTTTCATTCTGTTACTGCACAGCTGTCTAACAGATCCTGGTGACATATGCAGTGTCATTGTGTATCACGAACAGTTTCAAGAGCTTCTCTTTCATTGTCTCATTTACTCCTCACAACAGTCTTTTCAAGTTGACACTGATCATCTCCATTTTACAAATGAGAACACGGAAATGGCATGGAGATTTTTAAATATGTCTACAGTTTAGGGAACCTCAGTGTCTTCCCTGAGACTGCTCAGCTGGCAAATGGCAAAGCTGAATTCAAACTCAGATCAGTGGCTCATGAGAAAGGTGAATTGAAGACCTCTTGTTTGGTGATTTTTGAAGTGGAAGGGAGAGGATCCCAGCTGATATCTGAAACAGGATTTGGAAGCTAGGGGTGAGATTCTGGATTAGGAGCCAGTGTCGTTGAAGAACAAGCAGATAGGAGTTGTGGTATGCTCATTTTCTCTTTGTTGAGTTTAAGGGAAGGGGGTAGAAAGAAGACCTTGATTTAGATTAAGTTTCTTCAATAGGTCAAGGGACAGGTCATTGAGATTAAGATAGAGTCCAGGTAGATGATGATCAAGTTATCAAGCAAGCCCTAATAAGCCAATTAGAGATTAAAAATATGAATTGTGGCCATGCTTTTAAATAAATATATTTTTTATATCCCAGTTCATTTTATGGGCTTCCCTGGTAGCTCAGTAGTAAGATTCCTCCTGCAATGCAGGAGACACAGGAGATGTGGGTTCGATCTCTGGGTCAGAATATCCCCTGGAGGAGGGCCTGGCAACCCACTCCAGTATTCTTGTAGGGAAAATCCCAAGAACATTTATATTATCTCCTGCCTTTATAGCTCTTAGTGTTCTGCATCAGAAGGGTCCATTTCTATACCTCCCAGAATCATTCTGTCAGGATGAGTTCACCCTTTTACCCATCCAAGACTTCATCTATCCAGGCATCTCTGAGTTGGTAGTTGTGTTGTGGATAAAGAGGTGAAGAAGATAGACTTGCTGTTTGAAGAATGCATGTTCAAAGTTAAGAAAGAAAAGAGAATAGGTAAATATACCTGCACAGTAAGGTGAGGCTTATATGGAGACCACCATTAATTTATGTAAGGTTCCCAAGAAAACACCTAACCCATACAGAAATGGGGGGAAGAAAGTCACTGAAGGTATCTCAGAAGAGGTGAGTTTTGAATTAAACAGGTAAGGTTAAGTTTTTTGTAGGTGGCAAGGCAGGGAGGTATGGTGATGTGTGAAATATTTGGAAACTTCAAAATGCTTGTGTGGTTAGAGTGTAAATTTCAAGAATGGCAGGACCACGGGGCAAGACTCAGACCACCCCTATAAGTCTCAGAGTCCAGGTTAAGGAGTCTAGATTTTAAGGAGTTTGGAGCTATGGATTGGACGAAAGGCTGAAGGCAAGAGAGCTTGTTTGCTCATCAGCCCTTCATTATGCTCTGACATCTCAGACACATTGGGTTTTGGGGCCCATTATTCTTTTTCTCCTAAGAAAATCAGATGCAAATGGAATCTCTTGGTTAAAATAAGATTTAGAACACTTTTATCACAGAAGAGATGGTGCGACCGTAAACGTCTGGTCCCACAGGCAACATTTTCTATTAGCAGCAGAAGATTTAACAGATGTCCATTATCTGAGAATGGAATTTGTTCTGATAATGGCCAGACAATGAGTTCAAGGCACAGTTTATAATCTAGAGTCTCCTTTATTCTTGTACAGAGCACATAGATCAAGGTTCACTTTTATGGGACACCTGGACATGACATAACTTGTTGGGGGAAACATTTTCTCAAAGTCTTATATTTTTTTAATCTATAATACAGCTGAGCCTACACCCCCATCCCATTTATGTCCACCAGGTCTGCATTGATATTCAAGGTAATTTGAACTGACCTTGCCAGAATTATAACTGCAGAAAAATGAAGCCAGCTCTCCAGGGTTGGCCCCTTCTTATCACTCCCCCAACACCAAATCTTCCACCCATTGTCTCTGAGGTGCCAGGGAGAACTTCATTACCAGGGTGATATGGTCTGCCACAATGGATGTGGTAATGTCATGCCTTATCCTTGGGGCTCTCCCTGGGCTGCTGGAGAGGCCCTCATACCTTGTGATAGGTTATCTGAGGCAAGACCCACAATCGGAAATTCATGAACACTTGCCCATTCTCCCATTTTCTCAGCCTTTTTAGTCTGTGTCCAAGCTTCCTGAGGCCTGTCAGCTTAGAGGCTACTCATGTACCACTCAGTCTAAACTTAGTGGTCCCCACTCACCCCCTTACTTTCTGTTCCACTTGCTCAGAACTCTTGGGAGTTTTCCCTGGGACTTGTTTTCCTACATATGACTTTGTGCACCCTTCAGAAATAAAGCACAGTGCTTCTGTTCTTTTGGGGTTTACCTCTGGCTTCCCTTCTTGGCCAAGGTTCAGATTTGACCTTGGACTACGAGGTCCCAGGGCTTGCCTGATAGCTCAGTTGGTAAAGAATCCACCTGCGATCCAGGAGACCTGGGTTCAATCCCTGGGTTGGGAAGATCCCCTGGAGAAAGGAATGGCTACCCACTCCAGTATTCTGGCCTGGAGAATTCCATGGACTGTATAGTCCATGGGATTGCAAAGAGCTGGACACGACTAAGTGACTTTCACTTTATGTGGTCTCTGAGCATCCTGATTAAACACTTAGGTGGTTCTGCTAAGTGCAGTCCTTTGAGTCTAGGCCCCAAACCTGGCATCTCCAGGAAGACTCTTTCCCAAGCCAGCCCTCTGCTGTGCCCAGTGGAGAATGGGACATATTCATGAAGCAAGCTCAAAACACCCAAGACACTGAGAGAGCAGTGAAGAAGGATACTCGGTTCTGGCAGTCTTCCTTTTCATCTTCTTTATATCAATCAATCTACTCTATCCAGGATCAGTGAGGAAAAACAAGGATGTTATTAAAGAATGAGCAAATGCAGGTCATATGCTTCCTGGTGTCTAGTGTAGTATCAGGAGATATGAGGGAAAAATGAGGTCAAGTCTTGACACCTTTGCTCTGGGAACTTGACCCCTGTTGGAGACAGCACAAACACACAGACCGTAAGTGTGGCACAGTGAATTCTCTTGGGAGGAGAAGGCAAGATCAGCACAGAAGTCTTCTTGAAGGACCCCTGGATGAATATGACCCTTGAAGGGCGAGGCAAGGGGCAAATTAGCCTAGGGAGAGGAGAGAATTTTAGAATTCTAGAATTTTAGAATGCTCCCCTTAGGGGGAGCAATTTGGACTCTGTGGCAGGCTAGACATAATATGGGTAAGAAAGGCAGGAAAAGAGGTGGGAGAGCAGAGGTTCATGAGGTGTGGAACCAAGCTTTGTAGTAGGAAGTTGGAGGCTCTCATGTGCCAGGTTGGGAGTGTGAACCAATTGGGAGCATTGAAGGATGGAGGCCGAGCAAGGTGGTGCAGGAATCTCCACGATGCTGGACTCTTCTGGTGGGTTGTAGTGGGTCTGACATCAGCTCTGGCATCTGGTCCCATCACTTCATGGGAAATAGATGGGGAAACAGTGGAAACAGTGTCAGACTTTATTTTGGGGGCCAGCAAAATCACTGCAGGTGGTGACTGCAGCCATGAATAAAAGACTCTTACTCCTTGGAAGAAAAGTTATGACCAATCTAGATAGCATATTCAAAAGCAGAGGCATTACTTTGCTGACTAAGGTCCGTATAGTCAAAGGCTATGGTTTTTCCTGTGGTCATGTATGGATGTGAAAGTTGGACTGTGAAGAAGGCTGAGTGCCAAAGAATTGATGCTTTTGAACTGTGGTGTTGGAGAAGACTCTTGAGAGTCCCTTGGACTGCAAGGAGATCCAACCAGTCCCTTCTATAGGAGATCAGCACTGGGATTTCTTTGGAAAGAATTATGCTAAAGCTGAAACTCCAGTACTTTGGCCACCTCATGCAAAGAGTTAACTCATTGGAAAGGACTCTGATGCTAGGAGGGATTAGGGACAGGAGGAGAAGGGGATGACTGAGGATGAGATGGCTGGATGATGTCACTGACTCAATGGATGTGAGTCTGAGAGAACTCTGGGAGATGGTGATGGACAGGGAGGCCTGGCATGCTGTGATTCATGAGTTGCAAAGAGTCGGACAGAACTGAGCAACTGAACTGAACTGAACTGGTGTCTTGGGCAAGTTTTTCACTCAGAGCCAGTCATTGTTTCTTGATTTTAAAGGTGGGCTGATGACAGTGACCCATTGTGGCAATTGTGAGGATTGTTGTGGGTAAACTTTAGGAACAGCCTGGCGCCCAGCAGATAGTTGTTGTTCAGTCACTAAGTTGTATTGACTCTTTGCGACCCTATGCACTGCAGCACACCAGGCTTCCCTGTCCTTCACTGTTTCTCAGAGTTTGCTCAAATTCATGTCCATTGAGTTGGTAATATCATCCAACTATCTCATCCTCTGTTACCCTTTTTACCTCTTGCCCTCAATCTTTCCCAGCTTCAGGGTCTTTTCCAATGAGTCAGCTCTTTGCATCAGGTAGCCAAGGTATTGGAGCTTCAGCTTCAGCATTACTCCTTCCAGTGAATATGCAAGGTTGATTTCCCTTAGGATTGACTGATTTGATCTTCTTGCTGTCCAAGAGACTCTCGAGAGCCTTCTCCAGCACCACAGTTTGAAAGCATGAATTCTTCAGCACTCAACCTTCTCTATGGTCCACCTTACATGACTAATGGAAAAACCATAGCTTTGACTAGACAGACCTTTGTTGGCAAAGTGATGTCTCTGCCTTTAATATGCTGTCTAAGTTGTCATAGTTTATCTTCCAAGGAGAAAGTGTCTTTTAATTTCATGGCTGCAGTCACCATCCAGAGTGATTTTAGAGCCCAAGAAAGTAAAATCTGCCACTGTTTCCATTTTCCCCCCATCTGTTTGTCATGAAGTAATGGGACTGGATGCCGTGATCTTTATTTTTTGAGTGTTGAGTTTTAAGCCAGCTTTTTCACTCTCCTCTTTCACCTTCATCAAGAGGCTTTTTAGTTCTTCTTCACTTTCTGCTATTAGGGTGGTATCATCTGCATATCTGAGGTTATTGATATTTCCCCTGGCAATCTTGATTGCAGCTTGTGCTTCATCCAGCATGACATTTCACATGATGTACTCTGCATATAAGTTAAATAAACAGAGTGACAGTATAAAGCCTTGGCATGCTCTTTACCCCATTTGGAACCAGTCTGTTGTTTCATGTCTGGTTCTAGCTGTTGTTTCTTGATGTGCATGCAGGTTTCTCAGGAGACAGGTAAGGTGGTCTGGTATTCCCATCTCTTTAATAACTAACAGATAGTTAGTGCTCCATAAACACTGGGTATGAAATAGACTGTGTACAGAGTGGCTGGCAGGGACTAGACATACCCAGGGCACCACCAGCCTGGATTGAAGAAGACATCTTCATGATGAGACTTCAACAGACAGTCATCAATTTGAAAAAAATGGGCTAGAATCTAGAGACAAAAGAAAATCTAAAAGATGTGGTATAGTTATGAAATGGAATATTACTCAGTCATAAAAAGAATGTAATAATGTCATTTGCAGCAACATGGATGGACCTAGAGATTACCATACTATGTGAAGTAAGTCAGACAGACAAAGACAAATATCATCTGATATCGCTTATACATGGAATCTGAAATACGACACAAATTGACTCATTTATAAACAGAAAAAGACTCACGGACATAGAAAACAAACTTACACTTATCTAAAGGGACAAGGGAATAGGGGAGGGATAAATTAGGAGATTGGGATTAGAAGATACAAACTACTAGATATAAAATAAAGTTCTACTGTATTGCACAGCGGAGTATACTATATTCAATATATTTTAATAAGCCATAGTGGGAAAGAATATGAAAAAAAGATACATATGTATGTTGCATTGTGCCGTACTTAGTCGCTCAGTAGTGTTCACCTCTTTGCAACCCCATGGACTGCAGCCTGCCAGGCTCCTCTGTCTATGGGGATTCTCCAGGCAAGAATACTGTCATTTTGCTGTATATGGAAAACTGACACAATACTGTAAATAAACTGTACTTCAAGGAAATCTCCCTTGCTGTACTCTCAGGAGGCTGGTTTCCCAGGAGCTGGAGCAGTGAATGGGTTTTCCCGTTTCACCTGCTGTCTGTGTCAGTCCCCAGCTGTCCTTGAGGGAAGGCATTCCTGGTAAACACCCTGGCCTGCTGGGTAGTATGTGACAATCAGAGAAAGAAACAGAGCATTTCATTTCCAAAACCTGTTTACAGTTTGAAGACACTTTGAAACTGTTTCTGGTGACTTGCTGCACTTCCCTATGAAATAGTTTTCCTAAATCATTCTGTGAATGGGAACCTTTTCTTTACTTCTTATTGTTGAAATGTAACATACATGGTTCACTCCATGACGCCAGGTCTTCTGTGGTTCCTCTGAGCCAAGCACAAAGCCTCGGAAACAAACACAAAAGGAAAAATATCCCATGAGAGATTCTGTTGATTATGTGCTTAAAAGTTTTGTTACACTTTCAAGTTTTGTTATGAATGGGAACAAGAGCCCCTGTTCACCTTTCCTTTATGCCTCATTACACAATCCTGTGATTTACATTTGTTTTGTCTATTCCCAGTTCTCAGTCAGTGCCCAGCACATAGTAAGTGCTCAGTAAATGTTGGGTAAATAAATAGTTTTGCAGTCATTCCAGGCTGGCAGTGCCTCGCTATCACCCATGGAACATTTAAAGACAGCCTGCTCTGGGCTTCCTTCCTGACCGTTGATCACCCTGCTGAGGGAGTGATTCACATTCTGTCATGGGTGAGACTTTGAGGCTCCTGAGAGCACAGTGTGCCTCTCAACCCTCCTGGCCCTATTTAGCAATGTTTAGAGCTGAGGTGTAGTTTTGCTGTCTGGTTCACTGAGGAATTTTCCCAGAACCCATCTCCCAATGAACATACTTTTAGACAAGCTGGTAATCCCACTGGGAAAAGCATGCACCTTGATAAGAGAATAAAAAGATGACACTGATGCCCTGTGTTGCTCGAGCCCAAGACAAGAAACTGATGTTCACTTAGCATGTGCTGGTATTTACACATATTATTCTTTTCTTCTGGCAGGAACTGTAATGGGAAGTGTCATTGTTTTTCTCATGGGGAATCATGCCTTTAGGAGGCTGAGGATCTTGCCTAAGGTCTCAGAGCTGGAAGGCAGAGTGGGCTCCCCCTACAACCCCCTACCAGAATGTCTCATCTAGGGCCAGTGCTTATAGGCACTGCAGTGCTCCAGGCTGGCCGGGCTGGATGACAGAGGCAGAGATGAATTCACTTTGCAGAGAGCAGTGGGTTGAGAGTCAGATGACCTATGTCTATTCCAGTCTCTATGGCATCAAGCAAGTTAATTACTACACAAGGGGATTGCTCCTATAGTGAAAGCTCTGCTCGCTGTCAGCTCACTGTGTGTTTACTGTCACTGGGGTACAGAGACAGAACTGTGCACCAGATAAAAGATAATCCTGAGACAGCCTCCACCAACCCCCTTGCCCTGACGCAGCTCCACAGTGTGTCTCTGAACATCACCTGGGAAGGGTGAGTTGGGCACTGCCTGGTGGGTGGATTCTCCTCCTAGCAGGGGTCCTCTTCTCTGAGCAGGCTGGAGGGGGGCAAGGGCCAGGAAGGAGGGATGACTGGACACCACTCTGCCTTTCTGGAAGCCACCAGATCCATCTGTCCTCCCCATGGTGTGTGTCTATACTATCTGGACCACTGGGAGGATTTAAGCCCTTTGTTACCCAAAGTGTTCAGATGGGAGCTTCAGAACAGAAAGAGAGAGAGAGGGAGAATGGATACAGGTCACAGGCTATGTGTCCATTCTGCCACCTGACTCCCTCAACCACAGCCTAGCCAGGCCTCCTCACTGAAGGGCTGCAGGGGCATTGACCCCGTGGTTGCTCCCTGAACTGTTGTTTCACAGATACTATTATTACTTCAGTTCAGTTCAGTTGCTCAGTTGTGTCCAACTCTCTGTGACCCCATGAACTCCAACACGCCAGGCCTCCCTATCCATCACCAACTTCCTGAGTTTACCCAAACTCATGTCTATTGAGTCGGTGATGCCATCCAACCATCTCATCCTCTGTTGTCCCCTTCTCCTCCTGCCTTCAATCTTTCCCAACATCAGGGTCTTTTCAAATGAGTCAGCTCTTCACATTAGGTGGCTAAAATACTGGAGTTTCAGCTTCAACATCAGTCCTTCCAATGAACACCAGGACCGATTTCCTTTAGGATGGACTGATTGGATCTCCTTGCAGTCCAAGGGACTCTCAAGAGTCTTCTCCAACACCACAGTTCTAAAGCATTAATTCTTCAGCACTCAGCTTTCTTTATAGTTCAACTCTCTTATCCATACACGACCACTGGAAAAACCATAGCCTTGGCTAGACAGACCTTTGTTGACAAAGTAATGTCTCTGCTTTTTAATATGCTGTCTAGGTTGGTCATAACTTTTCTTCCAAGGAGTAAGCATCTTTTAATTTCATGGCCTCAGTCACCATCTGCAGTGATTTATGAGCCACCAAAAATAAAGTCTGGCACTGTTTCCACTGTTTCCCCATCTATTTGCCATGAAGTGATGAGACCGGATGCCATGATCTTAGTTTTCTGAATGTTGAGCTTTAAGCCAACTTTTTCATTCTCCTCTTTCTCTTTCATCAAGAGGCTCTTTAGTCCTTCTTCACTTTCTGCCATAAGGGTGGTGTCATTTGCATATCTGAGGTTATTGATATTTCTCCCGGCAATCTTGATTCCAGCTTGTGCTTCATCCAGCCCAGCGTTTCTCATGATGTACTCTGCATAAAAGTTAAATAAGCAGGGTGACAAGATACAGCCTTGACATACTCCTTTTCCTATTTGGAACCAGTATGTTGTTCCAAGACAGATGGGTTATGGTGGAGAGGTCTGACAGAATGTGGTCCACTGGAGAAAGGGATTGCAAACCAGTTCAGTATTCTTGGCTTGAGAACCCCATGAACAGTATGAAAAGGCAAAAAGATAGGACACTGAAAGATGAACTCCCCAGGTCGGTAGGTGCCCAATATGCTACTGGAGATCAGTGGAGAAATGTCTCCAGAAAGGATGAAGGGATGGAGCCAAAGCAAAAACAACACCCAGTTGTGGATGTGACTGGTGGTAGAGGCAAGGTCCAATGCTGTAAAGAGCACTATTTCATAGGAACCTGGAATATTAGATCCATGAATCAAGGCAAATTGGAAGTGGTCAAATAGGAGATAGCAAGAGTGAACGTTGACATTTTAGGAATCAGCAAACTAAGATGGACTGCAATGGGTGAATTTAACTCAGATGACCATTATATCTACTACTGGGCAGGAATTCCTTAGAAGAAATGGAGTAGCCATCATAGTGAACAAAAGAGTCTGAAATGCAGTACTTGGATGCAATCTCAAAGATGACAGAATGACCTCTGTTCATTTCCAAGGCAAACCATTCAATATCACAGTTATCCAAGTCCATGCCCCAACCAGTAATGCTGAAGAAGCTGAAGTTGAATGGTTCTATGAAGACCTATAAGACCTTTTAGAAGTAACACCCCCAAAAGATGTGCTTTTCATTATAGAGGACTAGAATGCAAAAGTGGAAAGTCAAGAAATACCTGGAGCAACAGGTAAAATTTGGCCTTGGAGTACAGAATGAAGCAGGGCAAAGACTAATAGAGTTTTGCCAAGAGAACACACTGATCATAGCGAACACCCTCTTCCAGCAGCAGAAGAGAAGACTCTACACATGGACATCATCAGATAGTCAACACCGAAATCAGATTGATTATATTATTGCTTAAGTTTAGGTAAAAGTAACTGACAGTAGAAGTAATAAGTAGCAGTGCCAGGCCAGCCAGCCGCGGGGACCCAACTCCAGTCCACACCCTCTTTGGCCTGAAAGTGTCCTCTCTGCCTCCTCTTTTCAGTCTCTTCTTTTAACCTCTCTGCCACTGACCCCCAGGCTCTCTTCCCACCTCCTTCCCTCTTATCCTCAAACAACAGAGTCCAGTGAAGTTCCCACTGATTCTCTGGATTGTGCACATCTCACATCCTTAGATGTTGAGTCTCATTGTCTCCCAAGGCCAATAACTGAGGGTCTGGGGTGCAGGGTGGTCTCTGACTCAGGATCCACAGAGCCAGGGGAGGGGCACAGATCTGGTCATTTTAAGGGTTGGCTGGGGAGAAACTATGATAATCTTCCATTCTCACTCTCCCCTTGAGAAGAAGTATTTCCCAACAAGCAGTGTGCAAAAGCATTTGGAAGAGTGCAGGCTGAATGTGACTGATTTATAGTTCTGTGTTGATTTCACTGAATATTAAAATACATGCAATGAACATGCCAAGTCAATTATTTCTTAGATACAAGTAATAATATCTTAAGACAAGGATAACTCAATAAAGTGAGTTGATAAGTCAATAATAAGAACAAGGAGCAAATAGAAGTACAAAGAGTGTCCAGATATAGCAAGAACCTGAGAAAGGAATCTGAGTGGAGCTTAAGTGTTGGGGACAGTACCCATGGGAACCCACTACAGAGTGTGTAGTTCCTTCTGAAGCCAGCCCATCTGCTCCATAGGAGAAATTCAAACAATTACCTGAGCTTGGACTGCATTTTCCATTGCTAATATTATTCTTCTTATAAGAGAGACACCAGCTCTCAACCCCCAAACCAGGACAGAGGAGAAGCAGAAGCATCTGCTGCATGAACTTGACAGTCACTCCTAAAACCTCTTCCCAGTCCAGTGGTGTAGAGAACCGAGGACCTTGTTCAAGGTCACAGAATCAGGCAGACCCAGAGTCAAGCATCAAACCTGCATATATCTGATTTCAGAGTCCATGTACTTTCTCTTACTTTCCAAGAAGAGCTTCAGACTCTATGAAGTCTATGAATTGAATTAAGGGTATTTTAATTTCTCTCCATGCCCTTTGAAAAATAAAATTGACCTATTTTTCTGGGGCTGGCTGATTCCTTTAACTCTCCCAGACATTTTAATTAGCATCAATTCCATGTATTCAAGGAAATGAGTTTTTATTTCAAATGGTGCAGGAGCCTCTGCAGGGAAGAAGGAAAACACGTTAGCAAATGAACTGTTTGGTGCTCAAAACTCTAATTTAAGAAGGCAACATCTTAAGTGCTGAAATTAAGGGACTAAAGGGCTGTGCAGTATCAATACTATATCCTTCAGCCTGCAGCAGCAACGACAACAAACATTGGAAAAAACTTCCTACTGTAAGGTCTGTGTCCCCAAGTTATAATGTCCAGATGCTCCCTTTGAGTAAGGAAGTTGGCTATGTCCTGAGACCTTGTGAGCATGCTGTCTTTTCCTTCTGGCAGTTTTCATATGTAGCAAACTAACTTTGCGTGAATAATGGTCTAATACATCAGTGATTTAACTGCAGCCAGGACTTCAGAGTCATTTCCAGGACTGATGTGACTTTCAGTGCCCTTTTGAGGTCTTGAAGTTCCTTCAGTTAAGACCAAGATGGATTCTAAAAACTAAAGCAGATTTTATTGACTGCATGAGGTCACCACATTATGGGAGGCAGGTTGTGTCCTCAACCCTATAGGAACCTTGCACAAAGATTTTGTGAGATTGTATGAGCTCAGTCCCTTTGTCCCTTTCCAACTGAGTTCTGTCCCTTCTCCAAACACCACATCAAAGCTGCTTGCATATTAGGAGTACTTGGGATTGGAGCAGTCATGGTGGAATTAATGGAATACATGGAATTTGCCACATTGCCTTTGGTTCTGAAGGTTCTCTGTGAATGACCACCACCCAGGAAGGACAGACTCTGAAACTGTCTTGTCATGTGGCCCCACTTCTTAATTTGGTGCTGCAGGGTGCTTGATTGTGCTCCCTGATGTCCTTAAGTCAAACATGAAACATTCATTAGATATCACAGTTGAGGGCAGGAGGAGACAGAGGAGGAGTTGGTGGCATCAATGACTCAGTGGGTGAGTTCTAGCAAACGCAAGGTAAAGGTCAGGAAAGCCTGGCATGCTGCAGTCTCTTGGGTGGCAAAAATTGGACACAACTGAGTGTGCAAGCAACTGACAGTGACTAAGCACCAATAATAATCTTCTAACAGGGACAGTGTGTGTAGACGGGGAAGCCCAGTGTCACGGGAGAATGGACAGAACCAATGGGCTGTTAACAATTATTCTACTCCTGAAAGTGTCAGCTGATGGAGAGCAAGGGAAAAGTGTCAGCTGATGGAGAGCAAGTGACATGCATTTTCTGCCTTTTATGACCAACCTAGACAGCATATTGAAAAGCAGAGACATTACTTTGTCAACAGAGGTCCGTCTAGTCAAGGCTATAGTTTCTCCAGTGGTCATGTATGGATGTGAGAGTTGGACTATAAAGAAAGCTGAGTGCTTTAGAACTGTGGTGTTGGAGAAGACTTTTGAGAGTCCCTTGGACTGCAAGGAGATTCAACCAGTTCATCCCAAAGGAGATCAGTCCTGGGTGTTTATTGAAAGGACTGATGTTGAAGCTGAAACTCCAATATTTGGCTACCTGATGCGAAGAGCTGACTCATTTGAAAAGACCCTGATGTTGGGAAAGATTGAAGACAGGAGAAGAAGAGGATGATAGAGGATGAAATGTTTGGATGGCATCACCAACTCAATGGACATAGGTTTGGTTGGACTCCAGAAGTCAGTGATGGACAGGGAGGCCTGGCATGCTGTGATTCATGGGGTGGCAGAGTCGGACACAACTGAGCGACTGAACTGAACTCCTGAAAGTGTCAGCTGATGGAGAGCAAGTGACATGCATTTTCTGTCTTATACAATAATTAGCATCAAGCCTTGGCATGATTATTAATAGTTTTCCTCTTCAGCTACAAACACCCGCCCCGTTCTCAGAAAGAAGACAGAGACGTTGTCTGGTGTTGGGAGGTACTGGTCATGCTAGCCTCAAATTCCTGCAGAAACAGGGGAGAAAGAGTGAGTGGGAAGGATCACCTGGTGCCTGGAGACCATGGCAGTGATTGGTAACCAACATCTGTGTCTCTTTAGTGCTGTGTGTTTTCCAAGGGCAGCGACAGCCCCTCGAAACCCTGTAAATTAGCTTTAGGACTTGGAAATAATTGAGCTACAGGCTGGCACCCACTCTCTCGGTGTGTGGGTTGCTGTTGATTTGTCTGTGATGGCTCTTGTTTCTAACTGCTTGTGCAGTTGTGTCAAGCTGCTCTCCTAGGAGATAAAGCACAATGGGTAGATGAGGAAATTTAAGGACACTGGATGATAGTTTAGTCAACTTCTTGAAAAAACAAAAGCGCCTTTCCCAGAGAATAGATTTCAAGAGAAAGCCATTTGATTTTACCAAATGACTCCAAAGTGTAGTTTCAGAGTTCTCAGAGCAGATCATATTTCCTCCTGCCTTCCTGCTTCTGAAATCTCATTTTCTCTCTGCTGTCCAGTGGTTTCCCTCCATCTCCAGCTCCCCAAATAGCTCAGGGCATAACTGATTCTGCTGCCCCTCCTGCCCCTTTCAAGCTGGTGCTATCGAATGAAAACATGCTGTTTTACTGAAGTTTCCCAGCTTTCTCTGTGGAAGGTTTCTGATATCCCAATTGACATTAATGGCTTACAGGACATTGTGTGTGCACTCGCGCATGCTCCGTTGCTTCAGTCATGTCCGACTCTTTGCGACACTATGGACTGTAGCCTACCAGGCTCCTCTGTCCATGGGTTTCTCCAGGCAAGAATAATGGAGCGTGTTGACATGCCCTCCTCCAGGCGATCTTCCTGACCCAGGCATCAGACCCGCGTCTCTTGCATTGCAGGCAGATTCTTTACCCACTGTGCCACCTGGGAAGCCCCACAGGACATTTCATCTCCTCAAAGCTTTTTTGATGTGCCTGAGGATAAATGGCATAAGGGAAGGGATGAAGCTCTGCTGGGAGAATGTGACATTGGTGGTAGGGTGCTGGGAGAGGGTCTCAGGCAGAAATACCTTCCTGGTATTCTCCTCTTCTGATGAATGACTGGTTCCCATCCCATGGCTTCTTCTAGGGGTGATAGGTTGTGGGAAGTCTTCTAAGTCTTGACCCAGGACCATATCAGTTAGGATCATTAGCTGATGTGTGCCTCAGTGCTGATAGAGAACCATCAAAGCCTCCTTTGAAAATGCCCAGAGATAGATATGGCCCATGTTGGCCACTGAGCAGAGGACTCAGGCCCTTGACTTGGAATTGGTCTTGTTTCCATCTTACAAGAGATCTGTGGTCTCTTAGCCTAGACTGGTCTGCTGTGCTATGGGGAAAACAAAAGAAGGGACAGTTCTAATTCTCCTGGACTTGGTGTTCTGCTGGAAGAGGCATGAAGTGAGCAGGGTAATGGGCAGGGAAAACAGAGCCAGGGTGTGAGTGCAGGACACTGAGGTTCTAGCCCTTGCTCTGCCATTAACTCTGAGCAGTCTAGTTCCTGGTTAAACTTGGGCAGTTCATCTTCCTTCCCTGAGCCATGCTTTCTTCATTTATTAGAGGGGAGTTTGGATCAGCTGAGGTCTTAGATTTCTTCCAGCCCCAATATTGGATATATTATAGCTTTATCATCTCAAATGATGGATACTTTTTGAGTACCTATAATGTGTCAGGGACTCTGTCTATATTTTTCTAGTATAAATACCAACTATGCTATTAAATAGAGTATTGCATATACATTATTACATATAATAACAACTTTATTATCACTTTACCTTTATACATAAAGGTGACAAGTCTCAGAAGGTTTGGGTGGTTGCATTTACAGTGAATGAAGGTCATTCCAAACTTTGGGTTTAAATGACTTTTCTAAGATCAGGGTGACTTCCTGTTTCCAAGCCCAGTAGTCCTTTTTGCTCTCTACTCCATCTTTAAACTGGACAGATACACCCACTGTCTGATATAAACTTTTTGCTTTTCTGCTTAGGGACTTCTTTGCCCAGCCTTACTTAGGGGACTTCCATTTCTCTTGGAATTACCAGTGTCATAATAATGGTTATAGCAGCTAATATTCTTCAGGCTTCACTATGTGCCCTTGAGCAGCTTACAGTCAAGTTGAGGAAATAAGACACGCTAATGTGAAATATGTAGGTAAAACCACACAAATTCTTCAAAACAATACATAGTTGTACATACACTTTCAAATTCTTGAAAAGAACTAGATGGAGTGGGCCAGAGGGCCCACACAGACCCCTTATTCCCATCTATCCTCAATTCCAGTGCAATTACAGGGCTGGAAGGCACTGTATTTAAAGTCCACAGATGGGATTCACTGACTACTTTGTGTGGATGTACATTTTCATTGTCACAGGTGTTGGAGGTTTTCAGGAAGTGATTTAAGATCAGGAAATAAAGAATGTAATTATGTCCCCCAAATGCAAATAGGCAGCTTTGATTACATTGGATGGGAGTTCTAGTATTTTTATTCTTCATGTAAAATACAATGAAACTTTATTTCCTGCTATTCCTCTTAGAGAAATGAATTTCTCAAATGCTTTGCACAAGGCAATGATATAAGATATTGGGAGGACTTTTTCTGAAAACACCATTGGGAGGAGAATATAAACTGAATAAATTTGCCTATTCAGCTTAAAGGCCAATAAGGTGAAGAGCATAGGGAGAAGAAGTAGGGACCAGTGGAAACTTTATTTTGTGCAAGGGTAAGAGCCAGTGGGAAGTTTTAAGAACTTCACAAAGCAAACCACAGTCAGGTTTACAGCTTGGTGGGTATGGACTTCTGCAAACCCCTGTTGTTTTTACAACCACTCTTGGCCTTCCATAATCCAAACTGGTATTTTATACCAACTTCAAAAATATGGTACAATCTGCAAAGTTAGAATAAGCCTTTTCCGCACCATTAAATTTTAACATTTCACATTTCCGAGTATTTGGCTACTAACACAGCATTACTTTTAATGAGAAATCTCAAAGCTGATTTCTCGCCAGCTGTCACTGTTGAATTGCTTGATGTTAAATCCTTCAGCAGGACATAGGGAGAGAGAAAGAGCTATTACGTGACATTAATGATTTAATCAAAATGTTTGTTTGGAAATGTATTGACACTGCATATTTACTGTTTTGAAGGCAATAAATTTTTTTTCTCCTGGAGATTCTAGTCATTCCTCTGGCTTTGGAGAAAATTACAAAATACTAAAAAACGTATAATCCTCTTTGGATGTAGTTCACTGTTTTATAGTAGACATGAAGTCACTTGATTTTTTCCTATCTGGCTTCCAAAGAACTTATTCCATGGCCCTAAATTACTTAGCTATAAACTCTGTGCTCCTAAAAGTATTATAATTTATTATTATTTTATTTTATACATAAACTTTAGGAAAATCCACTCAGTAGCAGAGGGAGAGGTGAAATTCACTGGACTGCCATGTCAAAAAGAAAAGAGCAAACACTTTCTGGGGAAGATCACAAACCTAGGATTAAACCAGATTCAAATGATACTTAGAGGTGAGATTGGATGTAGACACTTGAGGCAAGAAGAGTCCAATATTGGGACAATTAGCGAGTGAGAGGTGAGCCACATGCTAGAGCCCAGAGAAGGCCATTAGAGCTTCTGGTCCATGCATGGCTCAGACAGTCTCATCCAATAGTGGCTTTCTTCCCTTGGGCAATATGAATGATCTGTGCTAGCTTTTAAGGAGCTCTTCTGAAAGTCCCAGGCTTGCCTGGTGGCTCAGTGGTAAATAATCCACCTGCCACCGCAGGAGACACGGGTTTGATCCATGGGTCAGGAATATCCCTTAGAGGAGAAAATGACAATGCACTCCAGTATTCTTGCCTGGAAGATTCCATGGACAGAGGAGCCTGGTGGGCTACAGTCCATGGGGTTGCAAAGAAACAGACATGACTTAGCAACTGAACAACAGCAAAAACAACAGTCTGCAAGTCCCTCTGCATTTTTCCAGGACTGCAGTAACAAATTACCCTGAACTTGATGGCTTAAAACCACAGAGATTTCTTCTCTCGTCTTCTGGAGGCTAGAAGTCTATAATCAAAGTGTCTGTAGATCTGGGGTCCTTCAAGGCTCTAGGGAACAATCCTTTCTTGTTTCTGGTTGCTCCAGGCAGTTTGGTTTGTGGCTGCATCACTCTCATCCTGGCCTTTCTTTCTCTGTGTGTCTCTCCTTGGTGTGTCCTTATAAGGACACTTGTCATTAGGTTTAGGGTCAATTTGGATAATTCAGCATTGTCTTATGTCTAGATCCTTAATCCAAGTACATGGCAAAGACCCTATTTCCAAATAAGGTCACAGTCACAGGGTCCTGAAAGTGTGAGAGTGTTAGTTGCTCAGTCGTGTCTGACTGCGACCGCAGGGACTGTAGCCCGCCAGTCTCCTCTGTCCCTGGAATTCTCTAGACAAGAATATTGTGTGGGTTGACATTCCCTTCTCCAAGGGATCTTCCGACCCAAGGATTGAACTCGGGTTTCCTGCATTGCAGACAGATTCTTTACCGTCTGAGCCACCAGGGATTCCTCACAGGGTCCTAGACATGGCCATATCTTTGAGGACGTATTCAATCCACTACACTCGCCAGATTGCTGCTTCCATTTCAACTGTAAGAACTGGGCCCACGGCCATCCCTGCCTGCAAGGGAGGGTGAGAGATGCACATTTTTAGCTGTCCAAAGCATTTCTGTCATGAATTCCTCACAGTGTGAAGCTGCAGGTTCAATTAGAGCTGGCAGAGTAGATGAAATCTGTTTGCCAATCTTGAATAAAATGACTGTCTCAGGTTAGGGGTGAGGTGAACACAGGAACCACAGGTGGACTGAGGAGGCTGGGGAGTTCTGTTGGCAGGGCTCTGGGACACCCTGTGAGGAGATGTTGCTGAGGCAGAGCATGCTGCTCTTGCTGCTAATTTCTTTGGCGGTCAGATCTTGCAGGGACATGTCTAAAGACTGAAAGTGCTGGACTTTTCCCCTCAGGTGTCCTTTCAGCCAACACAAAGCTTCCATGGGCACTGCCCTTTTGTTGGTCATTTCAAGCCAGACCACATGCCACATAGAGGTCTCTAGGGAGACTAAGTAGCCTACCTCAGGACCTAGGAAAGTAGGGCAAGGTGCAGATTGAGAGACAGATTGCAGAGAATCTTGCCTCTCATTCTAAGCAGAAATGTTAATAATCCTACTGTGCATTGCCTAGCAAGATTTCCTGTAAGTGGGAGGTAATTTCCTCATAAAGAAAACAAAGTCTCCACCGGAAGCCAGTGTCTTCTCATGACCCAGATGGCTCCTTTGTTATTTCATGTTCTTAATGATACTGGTGTTAGAAGCTGGGAAATAGAAACCTCAGCTCCACCCAGCTGAAGATGGAGAACTTGGAAAAAGAACTCTAAAGACAGGATTCAGAACTGAGGTACAGGCAATAAACGAAGAATTAGTAGGTATAATTGTTACAGAACGACCAGTCATTGTAAAGAGCAGGGAGCTCTCTTTACAAGTTGGGGCTTCGAATCTAAGGTCTAAGACATACTGTATGATCAACAATTTACTCAGTGCTTTTGACTCTGAGGTTTCTCACCTATCAGATAGGGATATTACTATCTTTGTTGTGAATATTTGAAATAAAGTATGAAAATCACGTAACTCATTACCTGAAAGAGAATAGATGCTCCGTTAAAGCTGGCAGCTCACATTATGATTTCACAGTCCTTTGAAGGCAGACCTCTCCTGGGCCTGACCATGCTCACAGAGTCCAGACGTCAGCTGTAGCTCAGTTTGAGGTCTGCAGCAGCTGGATGCAATGCCTGGAGAAATCTTCTTTTGACAAGATGCTGGCTGTCCCTTTAGCCAAGCGAGGGGTTGCTAATTTCTGCATTGCCTCACGCTGCCTTTGCACACGTGCTGCAGAACTGAGTAAATGAGGCACAGCTGGCTTACTGTGAGTAGGGGGGAGGCAGCCACATCCTCCGCAGTGAGCTCTCAGGGGAAACAGAAGTCTCTGTTCACAATTTTCCCTCAACCTCCCCCTCCTGCCGCAGTGCCTCTAGCTCCATCATCACAGGCTCTTTGTGGCATCATTTAGACATTATACATTTATCTTTCCATCAGCTGCATGGATAAGTGACTTATACATTCACCTCCTTTTGAAGAAAGCATTTTAGATGTGATCTCAGAATCTTAGTTATGAGACATCAAATGAAGTCTGAACGAGGAAGTATACTTAGCCATGTCTAGATTGTCAAAAATAAAATACAGTGTCATATTCTGGAGAGGGTGGGGGAGATATTCTCTCCTCTTGTTTTCCATGGCTTTGCTGAAGTCTTTGAGAATCGCAGTCAATGGGGTAGGCCTTTATAGAGGACCTACTGTGTACTCAGTCCCAGTTGGACTCTCAAGAAGTTTTTGAACTAGTTGGAGAGGGAAGATAAAGACAAGCAAAAAGACTTCACAATACCAAGACCTTGCAGCCACAGAGAGCAGAATACCTGCCAGTCCTTGAAAAACTTTGGTACAAACAGTATTCTGCTCTCTCTCCCGGGAGCTGGAGCATGACAGATGGAGATGGTGCCAGGAACCGTGGAAGCCGATTAGAACTTTATCTTCACCTTGTTCTTATCAGGGAACAAGGAGATACTTGTTCACAGTAAAGATTGGTCATTTTAGCCAGAGTGGAAGGAAGTGTACGACTTTAATCAGGATATTGCCAACTTGTGCAATTCACTCTCATGTGGTAGGTAAGGATATCTGTCACCCTGCTGACTCCAACTGAGATAAGAGTCGAATGGCCCCCTTCAAAGGATAACTTGGCTTCTTCCAGAGATAGTCCCTCCCTCCTGCCCTTTTTTTAAAACAGAACCGCAAGCTAGGGGCATGGGAGAAAGAGAAACTCTGCAGTGTACCACCCACACTAGCAGGGTCATTGTTCTCCAATGGAGAGCTGCCAGCTGTAAACATTTCTCTTCTGTTCCTAGCACAAATGTGAGAAAAGACCTAGGATTCTTTCATTGTTGCCAACTAAGGGATGTCTGGCAGAGAGGAGTCCTCCACTTTTCTTGCTTCCTACCCCAAGCCTGCTGGCTTCACAGTAGAGCAGGGCCCTTTGGGCTGATCTTCCAGCCACATCAATTACACAACATGTGATAATTCTGCTAATACCAAATACACATTGATTGATCTCCAAGAGAATTGTTCATAATTCGGAAAAGCCCGAAGCCAGGATAAAAGAAAAGCCGTTGCTCAAACAGAAAACAAAAGGCAAAACCTGAATTTTTGTTGGTAACATGGAAGGAATCTTTTTCCAGGGCAAGGACTTGGGTGACTTAGAAAGAGGTACTCTATTCAAGGCTCGAGATAGTTCCAGGATTAGGTTCAGCAGTGAATAAGAGTAGTTAAGAATTAGTGAGATGAGTAGCACTTTCATTCAGAGACTTATTTCTTTAAATTCATCCTCTTAAGATGCATCGTCTTTAAATACTCTGATTTCTCTGACTTAGCTATTTTACTAAAGTTCTTGATGAAGTGCATTCAGGCACCTGTTAATAACCATGCTCATGACACACCCTGGTCAAACATCGGGTTTTGTCAAAGTTTATGCCCCAAGTATGAAGAGAGTTCCTGGAATGAAGGCATTGTATCCTAAGTCAGCTGGGAACTCTCTCAACCCAAACATTCGAAGGTCCCACACATACCACACTCTAGTTGGAGAGGGAAGATAAAGACAAGCAAAAAGACTTCACAATACCAAGACCTTGCAGCCACAGAGAGCAGAATACCTGCCAGTCCTTGAAAAACTTTGGTACAAACAGTATTCTGCTCTCTCTCCCGGGAGCTGGAGCATGACAGATGGAGATGGTGCCAGGAACCGTGGAAGCCGATTAGAACTTTATCTTCACCTTGTTCTTATCAGGGAACAAGGAGATACTTGTTCACAGTAAAGATTGGTCATTTTAGCCAGAGTGGAAGGAAGTGTACGACTTTAATCAGGATATTGCCAACTTGTGCAATTCACTCTCATGTGGTAGGTAAGGATATCTGTCACCCTGCTGACTCCAACTGAGATAAGAGTCGAATGGCCCCCTTCAAAGGATAACTTGGCTTCTTCCAGAGATAGTCCCTCCCTCCTGCCCTTTTTTTAAAACAGAACCGCAAGCTAGGGGCATGGGAGAAAGAGAAACTCTGCAGTGTACCACCCACACTAGCAGGGTCATTGTTCTCCAATGGAGAGCTGCCAGCTGTAAACATTTCTCTTCTGTTCCTAGCACAAATGTGAGAAAAGACCTAGGATTCTTTCATTGTTGCCAACTAAGGGATGTCTGGCAGAGAGGAGTCCTCCACTTTTCTTGCTTCCTACCCCAAGCCTGCTGGCTTCACAGTAGAGCAGGGCCCTTTGGGCTGATCTTCCAGCCACATCAATTACACAACATGTGATAATTCTGCTAATACCAAATACACATTGATTGATCTCCAAGAGAATTGTTCATAATTCGGAAAAGCCCGAAGCCAGGATAAAAGAAAAGCCGTTGCTCAAACAGAAAACAAAAGGCAAAACCTGAATTTTTGTTGGTAACATGGAAGGAATCTTTTTCCAGGGCAAGGACTTGGGTGACTTAGAAAGAGGTACTCTATTCAAGGCTCGAGATAGTTCCAGGATTAGGTTCAGCAGTGAATAAGAGTAGTTAAGAATTAGTGAGATGAGTAGCACTTTCATTCAGAGACTTATTTCTTTAAATTCATCCTCTTAAGATGCATCGTCTTTAAATACTCTGATTTCTCTGACTTAGCTATTTTACTAAAGTTCTTGATGAAGTGCATTCAGGCACCTGTTAATAACCATGCTCATGACACACCCTGGTCAAACATCGGGTTTTTGTCAAAGTTTATGCCCCAAGTATGAAGAGAGTTCCTGGAATGAAGGCATTGTATCCTAAGTCAGCTGGGAACTCTCTCAACCCAAACATTCGAAGGTCCCACACATACCACACATTTGGGTACTTTTTGTAATAGGTGGTCGTGGAAGACAACTGCCTTTCCTCATCATCCAGGCCTGTAGTCCCCTAGTCCAGGAGGGAATATGTTATGCTTCTCCCACGCCACTGAGCTTCATGCTCTCCTGTCCTCAGAGCACAGTGAAAGGTTTGAGCCCTGGCATCAACACCAGGCTGATTTCATAGAGTCACTCATCAGACAGATATTTGCTGAGCATCTATTCTGTGTCAGGCTTCCTCCATGAAACAGGAGCCTGCCCCAGGAATGGCAGGCTGTGTCGATGCTGTTTGACCAGACCCCTGGTACCCTGGCTTCCTGTTAGCCCAAGACTGGAGGATGTAGCAGGCCTCATATTCTCCTGACATTGACCTCTGTGTCTGGGGACAAGACCTGCTTTCCCTCATTCTTTGACATCTGTACCACTCCCGAGGGAAGGCTGCTGTGGGTCCATCTGTTGCCATGAAGCACATAGGGTTCCCTTTGAACACAGATCCTGCTCTGTGATCTAAGAGATGGTGAGGCCTGAGTCCCATCTCTTTCCGTATAACCCCCGGCACCCCCCATGCCACTCAGTCTGTGGGGGCCACGATGGCAGGCCTGGGGTCACCTGCAGAGCACAGTCACTTCCTTGGGGAAAACCCATGGGGGTTCCTGCCTTTTCATGTGTATGGCAGGCATTTGAGGCCGCCTTCCCATGTCAAATCTGGTCTCTAGAGCCTCCACCTATTCTTTCTCATAACATGATCCAACCCTGAGCTATGCATTTTGCAGATGGACAGGTTCTCCAAGTGATAGATGACCAGGCCAATTTCTGCTCGGGAGAGAGGTCCCTCTGGGACCCACATCATCCCTGGCATGCAATTCTTCCAGCAAGTCAATTCCAGGAAACCTCTTCAAAGCCTGCTGGAACTCCCACAGGAAAGGGCAGATTTGATCTGAAAGAGCTTTCTTCCCATGGCAAAGAGAGCCCAGAATTGTGTCCTGGTCCTCCACTTGGACTGTGCCAGCTGGACACACCTGTTGTTCTGGAGGGCTGCCTCCCTGACACCCAGGATGGATCAGGAGGTCTGGCCTTAGTGTCCCGATGTCCTGTGTCCTGGGCATGGCACCACATTCTAGTTTCTGCCTAGAATTCTAAGATACAAAGCCCCTCTCCAGGATGGCGCACAAGGAGATGGGAGGGTCAGTTAAGTCTCCCCAAACCATCACACTGTGGTGGACAGTGCAAAAGGCCCTGTATAATTTATACGGAAGAAAGGCCACTTTCAAAATGGACTTTTGTAAAAACAAGATAGTGAAATTTCAGAATGGGCATTTAGAACACTGTCATGAAAAATGGAATTAAAAAGTATAGAAGCATGCTCATTTTCTCTTGTATTTAATAAACATGGTGATATAACTATGCCTGTGTGCTAAAGCAAGTGCTGAGTATTTTTCCCCAACTCTCTTGCTAAGTGGGGTCAGTGGGAGTCAGGGAGGGGAGGCTTTTAAGTGGAAACTCACTTTGTTCAATTAGTGATGTGACAACCTTGCCTTTTTTAGACTTTTACTTTCTCAGTGTTGTGAAGTGATGAGAAAGGGTCTGTCTAAGAAGACTAGCACTCTAGACGGAGTCTTTTGCTGAGTGCTGAAACAGCTGGGAAAAGACAGGCGAGAGAACAACTAGAATTTCTGCATGGTTCACAGGGCACTTCGACAGTGATGTGGTTCTTGGTAAAGGCATCTGTCTGGAGGGTCCCCACATCCCGCCATGACTCCCCCAAAGTAGCCTGTACTTTGGACTCTTTGGTATTGACTCTCTGCTCTCTTATCAGAGTCTTTCCTACCCTTTTCCTCTAACACAGGAAGTGGCTCTTTCCTGGACCCTCTTCCTTAGCTCTCCCGAAGTCTCCCTCTTTCAGAGGCGAGGAGCTCTGGATGTCCCTGTTGTTCTGGGACATCTGAGGACAGCTCCAGGGAAGAGTCTCCTAGGGCCAGATTTCAGGGGAGCGTTTCCTGCTCCCAGTGTGAATGCAGACTTGCCTGGTGCCTTAAGCAAGGACTCTTGGATCAGACATCTGCATATTATCTCTCCAGGGTGACAGGAACATTCTGAGTACCCAGTATCTAAACCCTCTAGCAGAAGGAAACTTCCCTGCTTGTCTCTTTAGCCAGTGGCTCCTCTTTTCTCTGAAGTCCTAAGGCAGGGGAGAGTTTGGGTCCTCACCTCTTCACCTTGGAGCGGAACCCAAGGAAGGATGCAGAAGCCAGAACACTCTCTAAGGTTGCTCCCCTTGTTACCCCGAGAGGAAAGGATTCATCATTCTATTGGGAATTAATGAATTCTTTTCTCCTTGTGCTTTTAATACAAAAATACAGGAACATAGGCATTCTTCTCCCAATTCCATAACTCAGAAAAAGGAAGTTCAAAAAGGTTAAGAAACTTCCTGAGGAGAAACAACTGAGCTGAGCCCACCATTCCCATTACACTGCTGTACCAGAGCAGTGGAGGATGGATAAGGTTGCCCAGGGAGAAGACAGTGTGCGTGTATGTTGTGTTCCAGACACTGGGTGTTTCTCTCCAGTTTACAGAAAATATAGAAGTGGATTCTCCACGTGGGATCTTCTTCTGAAATGTTAATGTTGACTCTTTCAGTAATTATGCACATACGGGTAGAACTACCGTAGCAACAAGTCAGGAAGTTGACATGGGCCATCTCAAACCTTCCATCCTAGCTCTCATGGAGAGTGTTTGGCATTAACTATGTTTGCTGTTTAAAGTTTTAAACTTCAGTACTTAATATCATATTATGTGTGATTATTTAAAAAATCACAGCCACCATCATACCTGCCCAAGTCTTATGGAGAAAGCTCTTTAGGGATCCTTGGAGCCAATGGAACCTGGGAAGCTGCCACAGTCCAGTGAGGCTAAGCCACCCTCCACCCCCCATCCTTCTCCAGCATCCCTTTTCCAGACAGTTGTCTCTCCTGCCAGCCTAATGCTGCCCCTGAGATCAGAGTCCAATCTCTTCTTGCAAGGCACCTTCACCTGAATACGCTTACCATGTATCACCCTCTTCGAACATACACACTTTAAAAGATAGGTCCACAAAAGGAAGCCCTTCGGCCAAAGGGAAAAGGAGGGACCAGCATTGGTTGTATTCCTACTGGATGCCAGGGAGCGCTCTCCTTATGCCTCTCATCCTGGGGATAGTTCCTTGAGCTGGGGATCATGATATCATGATCCTATTTTAAAGGTGAGGAAAGTGTGCCTCAGAGGGGTCCAGTAACTTATTCAAGCCAGGCAGCTGTGAAGTGGTAATACTCAGATTTGAACACAAAAGATAAAGACAAGTGGAATCCCAGGCATTGTGGTTCATGGCTAAGGGCATTGATTCTGGGCACATGGACCTTTCTTGGCTCTCGGCACATTACATATGGACATGACTGCTGTCTCTTCCTTGCCCAAATGGGACAGGAAACCATGGCACCATTGTCTCGCCCCTGCTGTGTGCTTGCTAGCCTCAGGGCGCTCTCTGCTGCCCCAGAAAGTCAGGTGTTTCTGAGACAACTGAACTCCTGGCAGACTGTCTCTTCTTCCCAGGAAAGTCTAGCGTTCATACTTGGGGGAAGCCTTAGAGACCTGTGCCCTGAGGAGCCTTGATTTGTTCTCATGAGAGAAGTGCTTCTGCCTGACCGGGGCTACTTGGCTCCAGATTAGGAAGAAGTGGGTGGAGAGGCTCCTTCTTACTGGCTCTGGAGGTGAGTGATGAGTGTGATGGGGCCAGGAGCTTTTTCTGAAAAGATGGCTCCTTGGTCTTTCCAAGGCTATTGAAGTTTAGGGAATTCCCCCTGGTGGCTCTGCTCTGTTAAAACACTGGCTTCTGTGTAGCTCTTCAGAAGGGCTGGGAAAATTCTGAGGGAACTGAGAAAGTTCCCAGGGTGGTGGAAAGGCCCCCTATTTCCAGAAGAAGAATTTCTGGCAGCATAGAGACAGAAACCAAAGGCTCAGCCTAGAGCAAAAGTGACAGTGAAGACGGGTTTCATGTGACCTAGTCATGAGGCCAAGCTTGGTTCTGACTCTGCAATCAATGCCCACGGGACCTAGGAAGCCATGCTTTTCTCTGGGCTCCTTTTCCTCTCTAATAACTGAAAGGAATTTTTAAGCTTTCCAGGATTCCTCCCAGTTTGGCCATTTGATCACAATAGTCCGTTGTTTTGCTAACCCCTATCTGCTTCCCAGAACTGTGACTCTCAGACTTGGGTATGCCAATTTTATGT
Organism: Madoqua kirkii; assembly: GCA_006408675.1. Taxonomy (NCBI): domain Eukaryota; kingdom Metazoa; phylum Chordata; class Mammalia; order Artiodactyla; family Bovidae; genus Madoqua; species Madoqua kirkii. Next base: position 19,208 of record SJYC01034122.1, on the reverse strand, counting down.
CCAAGTTTTCTAAAATATTTCTTTACGTTAAGAGATTTTAAGTCATGCTCACCACTCATCTTCCAATCTGCAAATATCAAAATAATTCCACCTTAATATTCATGTTTTACCTTGAATTTCTCGACTCTTTTATTTTGAAAAGCATGGTACTTAGATGAGTCTGTGCTTCCTTGGGCTTTTTAATCAGGAGGAACCTCTTGAGTTCCAAATGGATGTTAAGATGATTAGCCTCCTCTAAAGAGTTGCCCACTTCTGACCACTCATACAGAAAGTGCAAAAGATCAGGGAATGGGCCATTTTGCAAGAGTAACCTCAAAGCATATCTTGGCAATAAACAAAGAGGGAAATGTAAACATTAAACACAATGGTGCACCATGTTACTGAATTAAGAACTTAATTTCTACACTTCAGTAGAGAGAAGAGAGCTTTAATTCTAAGGTCAGGACTTTTCATTTTGCTATTCCTCTGAATGCTTTTATTTGTTCTTATTAAAGAAAAATTAAAAAGCTAACTATGAATGTTCTAAAATTATCCCCTTGAAAGGTGTGTATTGCTGCAACCACTGGGATGATGATAATATGATGAAGATGGTTTCTATCGTAAATATAGGAAAATCAGCATTCCTCAAGGTTCACCAACCTCAGTCACGCAGGCAGGAAGGACTTGACTTACTCTCAGTCCTGAGTTCTCTCTGATGCCCCTCAGCCTCTGATAACGCTGGCTTCCCAGCCAGACAGTGATCCTCTGGAAGGCCAGGGGATAGCTTCTTGCCTTGCTCCCCTGCTAACTCCTAGACCAGGATAGAATTACAGACTGTACTCTCAGAAGCTTCTAGGATCCTCAGCCTTGTTCTCCTCAAGGGATTAAGTTGCATCTTCAAGGCTCAGCCTGTGCCACTCTTCCTATCTCATGGGCTTCCTTTCTGAGCTCCACGGAGGGACAGTGATTCTGCTGGATAGTCTGAAATAGTCTTGTGCCCAGAGATGGCATCTCTCTTTTTGTGCCTTATATTATCCCTGTCCCCATAGACACAGGCCCATATCCTGTCCCATGTGTCAGTTCTTGCTCTGCCCTCCCCATTGGAAACTGTGTTTTGTTGTACTTCTCCTCCTGGCAGATCTCTCCAGCCCACGGGGATGACCTCATGGATGTGGGCTCAGAAAGACTCCATCTTTGTTGCCAAGTCAGAGAGATGATCCCTCCAGTGAAAACATGGGTCACCAGGTACTTGGGAAGGCCCCTTAAGCAGAGATTGCTTTGAGAAAAGTCTAAAGTCATGTAGTAGGAAGGGAGTCCCTGTTTAGGTCTGAACCAGGATGTCTCAGCATGGAAAGTGCCATCACCTCTGCAGGGAAGACACCCCCTTCCCTCCCCGAGGGCTTCCTTGTTACCTAGGCTCAGCTTTCTTTCTTCTTTCCCCCACCTCCTGATTCAATAACACATCAGTCTGCAAGACCTTGCTTAGCACCTATACTCATGTGTTCCTGGATCTACAAGATGAGAAAAACAGCCCATCCCTTCAAGTAGTCAAAATAAGGTTTAAAGGCAAGATACATGTATGGGAACAGCTAGCCAGAAGCAGCATCATAGTTTATGGAGTTCTTGCTCTGTACCAGCAGCCACTGTGCTAAGGGCTTTATATGTACTCTCTTATTTGCTTAATCTTTAGCACATCCCTCAGAGAAGGAAATGGCAACCCACTCCAGTGTTCTTGCCTGAAGAATCCCAGCGACAGAGGAGTCTGGTGGGCTGCTATCTATGGAGTCGCACAGAGTGGGACACGACTGAAGTGACTTAGTATGCATGTGTGCATAGAACATCCCTTGAATGTTACCATACAGATGAGGAAACAAACTGAGGTTTAGAGAGTGCAAGTGAGTTACTCAATGCCATATAGCTCGTGAGCTGCAAAATTTGGCTTCAAACCCAAAGTCTGACCCCCAGGCCTCTGCCCTTTTTTTGGTAAGTGTCTTATTAGATTGAAGTATAGTTGCTGTATTGGAGAAGGAAATGGCAACCCACTCCAGTATTCTTGCCTGGAGAATCCCAGGGACAGAGGATCCTGGTGGGCTGCTGTCCATGGGGTCACAGAGGTGGACACTACTGAAGCGACTTAGCAGCAGCAGCAGCATAGTTGCTATATAATATTATATAAGTTACAGGTATAAAATAGTGATGCACAGTTTTTAAAGGTTATACTCCATTTATAGTTATTATAGAATGTTGGCTATATTCCCTGGATTGTACAAAAGCACTTACAGCTTACTTTATACCTAATAATTTGTACCTCTAACTCCCCTACCCATATTTTGCCCCTCCCTCCTCTGTCTTCTCACTGGCAACCACAAGTTTGTTCTCTATATTTGTCAGTTGGCTTCTTTTTCTGTTATATTCACTAGTTTGTTGTACTTTTTAGGTTCCAAATATAAGTGATATCATGCAGTATTTGTCTTTCTTTGCATGATTTATTTCACTTAGCATAGTGCCCTCCAAGTCATCTAATTTGCTGCAAGTGAGAAACTTTCATTCTTTTCTGTGGTTGAGACCACCTGACCTGCCTCTTGAGAAACCTGTATGCAGGTCAGAAAGCAACAGTTACAACTGGACATGGAACAACAGACTGGTTCCAAATAGGAGAAGGAGTACGTCAGGACTGTACATTGTCACCCTGCTTATTTAACTTATATGCAAAGTACATCATGAGAAATGCTGGACTGGAAGAAGTACAAGCTGGAATCAAGATTGCCGGGAGAAATATCAATAACCTCAGACATGCAGATGATACTATCCTAATGGCAGAAAGTGAAGAGGAACTCAAAAGCCTCTTGATGAAAGTGAAAGAGGAGAGTAAAAAAGTTGGCTTAAAGCTCAACATTCAGAAAACGAAGATCATGGCATCTGATTATATCACTTGGGAAATAGATGGGGAAACAGTGTCAGACTTTATTTTTTGGGGCTCCCAAATCACTGCAGATGGTGACTGCATCCATGAAATTAAAAGACTCTTACTCCTTGGAAGAAAAGTTATGACCAACCTAGATAGCATATTCAAAAGCAGAGACATTACTTTGCCAACAAAGGTCCGTCTAGTCAAGGCTATGGTTTTTCCTGTGGTCATGTATGGATGTGAGAGCTGGACTGTGAAGAAAGCTGAGAGCTGAAGAATTGATGCTTTTGAACTGGTGTTGGAGAAGACTCTTGAGAGTCCCTTGGACTGCAAGGCGATCCAACCAGTCCATTCTGAAGGAGATCAGCCCTGGGATTTCTTTGGAGGGAATGATGTTAAAGCTGAAACTCCAGTACTTTGGCCACCTCATGTGAAGAGTTGACTCACTGGAAAAGACTCTGATGTTGAGAGGGGTTGGGGGCAGGAGGAGAAGGGGACGACAGAGGATGAGATGGCTGAATGGCATCACTGATTTGATGGACGTGAGTCTGAGTGAACTCTGGGAGATGGTGATGGACAGGGAGGCCTGGCGTGCTGCGATTCATGGGGTCACAAAGAGTCGGACTTGACTGAGTGACGGAACTGAACTGAACTGAACTGATGTATTCCATTGTACATATGTACCACATTTCTTTATCCGGGCAATAAGGTTGCTTCCATATCTTGGCTTTTGTAAATAGTGCAGCTGTGTACATTGGGGTGCATGTGGCTTTTTGATTTAGTGTTGTTTTTTCAGATATATACCCGAGTGGTATTGCTGAGTCATATGGTAGTTCCAGTGTTTTGAGGAACCTCCATAATGTTTTCCACGGTGGCTTCGCCAATTCACATTCCTGCCAGCAGCATACAGGAAATCCCTTTTCTCCACATCCTCTCTAAGGCCTGTGTGGATTAACCCTGACTATACAAAACTGTGTGCAAAATTAGGAGTAAAATGCCAAGCGTCACTGGCCTGGCTCAGCTCAAAACTCCAGTCAAAGAAATGGGAGGAATTCTTAGTTTGTTGAATCCATTGTCTTTCTTGAAAACAGAATCTGCTTTCCTTTCCTGCCTAAGAAGAAGATAAAGCACCATTTTGATGGGATATTCACTTCTGTTCTGAGAGCAGTGGCAAAGAAAAGAGAAAGTTTTCTCTAATGGCTTATCTTCTAAGGGATTTCAGGAATACTTGTATTTTTGAAGCTTATTTTGCTTTTGAAATCACTGATGAAGTGAAGTAACAGGGAAGAGGAGCAAATATGAAAAGCATGGTTTTCACTATGCTCCAAATAATTGCTTTTCCCCTAAATTTCTTGGTGTAATATATACATCTTTGAAACCTGCAATAATAAAGAGTCTTATAAATCACAGGAATACATCTTTCTGGAGAAATTTCAAAGAGAATGTGGTGGAGATGCAGGCAGCCACATACTGTATACTATGTACAGTGCCATAACTTCCTTTGTAGACTCAGTCATCAGGAGTCTTTCATCCCTCTATTAAGTAGAGCTTCTCATGGATGCCTATAGACCTGGGCAAGTGCTGGGTTCTACGCAAAGGCAAGAGGAACTTGGGCTAAGATTGTATGTCTAACTGAGCAAGCATCATGAGAGAAAGGCAGCTGTCTGCTCTTTAGGGCTCTGGGCAGAGCCTACTTATTGATGCTATGGAAAATCAAGGTAGAAAGTTTCTCTTTGCAAACATGCTTTTGGAGCTAGAACATGAGAAAAACAGACCATAAAAAAAATCCCTTTGAACCTACTGTATAGACAAGGAACACTGCTCAGTGATATATGGCAGTCTAGATAGGATGGGAGTTTGGGGGAGAATGGATATTTGTGTATGTATGGCTGAGTCACTTTGTCTGTCCACCTGAAATTATCACAATACTGTTAATGGGCTATACTCCAATATAAAATCAAAAGTAAAAAGTATCCCTTTGAGGCTGATTTTCACTTAACCAAAGTGAAGTACAAATGCTTATCACAAAAAATGGCTCATAATCTGCTGGTGGTAATTTTCTGGAGAGGCCATGAAATGCCAACTCCGTCCTTTTGATGTCTGCCTTGGAGTCCTGCTGGAGCGCTGGATGTGCCAACGTGGGGAATCCAATTGTTAAGCAGTCTGAATTTGGGAGTCGGTTCTTATACAACTGGTGACTTGAAACTGGCCAAGTTTGGAGTGTCTATACTCTGGAAATTGGTCAACACTACAGATGGAGAGTTTTGCTTTTGTTTTCTGGAGGGCTGGTTTCCTAGCACACCTGTGTGCCAGCTGATAAAAGATTCAGAACATCCAGCAGCACCCCAACTGTGCTCCTCAGGGGTCTGTAGAGACCCTGTGAACCTGGGGGTCCAGCCACAGAGAGCCTGCAGACCGGCTGCAGACCCTGACTGTCTCCCTCAGTGACACAGGCTAGGTCTTAACTAGCTGCTGGTGGGAGCTGCACCCCAGTCAGCATGCCCAGCGGTGCTGCCGCTGCGTTCACCTGAGCTCCTGTCTCAGGGCGGGGCATGCTGGGGCCCTGATTCCAGCCCACAGTGCTGCCCTCTTCACACAGGTGGGAGTGGAACTGCAAGGGTTAGAGTTTCAGTCATACACTGCCACTAACCTGGGGTCGGAGTTGTCAGAGTTTGCTGGTGGTGGTGGTGATCTAGTCGCTAAGATGTGTCCAAATCTTGCAACCTATGCATTTAGCCCGCCAGGCTCCTCTGTCCATGGGATTTTCCAGGCAAGAATACTGGGATGAGTAGCAATTTCCTTTTCCAGGGGATCTTCCTGACCCAGGAATCAAGCCCAGGTCTCCTGCATCACAGGCAGATTCCTGGAAGTTTCCTGAAAAACATCTTATTTCCCTTTATAATTATCCTCCAAGTTAAGTTGGGCATGACCATGCCTCTCTTTCAGTTAAGAACAATAAGGCAAAGAGTGAATGGTTGGAGAGATTGTGCAAAATTATGCTACTCATTGGTGGTAATGAAGGAGTCAGACTGAGCCAAGAGTTTAATTTTAAAAATAAAGTGAATGAAGAAATTGTGTGTTTATTATATACGAATCATGACATAAAATGTGGGAAGTTATTTACAACCCTGGGAAGGTACCAGCTGCATGGGATAGCTGTGGAAGGTCTGGCCAGTGGATGAGGGATGTTCTGGGACCCTGCTCTTGGGCCCCATGATGGCCTATAGTCACTGCCTCTGAGCAGATGTTGCTAGTTACAGTCTGTCCAGTTCTCCTTGCTGGCCTTCAGGATAAAGCCCAGATCCCTTGGCCCTGCCCACGAGGCTCCACTTATACCCTCTCTGGCAGATCTCATGTCAGTTTTCCATCCTTGTCTCAGTGGCTGTACTCGTCACTTCTGCCCCGTCCCCAGCTCTACTGAACTGCTTTAGAACTTGGCATCCATTGGTTCTTTGGTAAAGAAACTCCCTACTAGACTTGTCCTCACCTGTGTACTGGGTTACGTCTGCTCTGAGGTGGCTCAGTGGTAACATATCTGCCTGCCAATGCAGGAGATATGGCTTCGATCCCTGGGTCTGGAAGATTCCCGGAGGAGGAAATGACAACCTACTTTAGTGTTCTTGCTTGAGAAATCCCATGGACAGAGGAACCTGGCAGGCTGCAATCCACGGGATCACACAGTCAGACATGACTAAGCATGAACAATGCTATGTTGTAAGGATGGTGCACTCTTAAGTGGCTAACTTATGGGGCTCCACTGCCCCCTGCATCTGTCATGACCCTCATGACATAGTACCCTGTCTTCTCTCTCTTCTGTTCGTGTCTATCCTGTAAGCTCTGGGGAACAGGCTTGAATAAGTCTAGTCTCTAAAGCTGCATCCCCCAGCCCAAGCTACTCAGTACGTGTTGTGTTGGGATAATAAAGAGATTGTCTTGGACAAAGGGATAATAACTCTTACAATCAGATCCATCTGATTTCCATGACACAGTTTGTGCAGTCAAGTGAATACATCCCTCCATAGGACTACCAGATTATAAGAATCTTGGAGGTAGGATATCATATGTCTATTATTTCTATTCCTGGTGCCTGGCACACAGTAGGTGTACCATTCAAGTATTTGTTGAATGAACCAAAACAGTAAATTAATAACAAATGGGCTGCTATTGTTCACCATCCTGGCAGCACAAAGACCATCACCCTCTGCCCACAGTTCCTCCATCTAATATTAACATGTTTAATTTTCCCTGGTGTCAGATGCCAGCTTTTCTAGGAGCCATCCCTTTAACCTTCTCGGTAAAAACAGCTGCAGCTTCCTCTCACCTGCCCTGATGGAAGTTATACCTTGACTTTTCCAAACCCACTCCTGGGCCTGCATTCTATTTGTTTTCCTTCTTTGTAATAAGGAAAGTGTTAACTGGTTTGGCCAATACATCTTCATTTCCAGTAGGCTTTCTGAGGACAATATCAGTTGTTCCCAGAAGGGAGGAAGCACCAGCCCATTTTACGGTTGAAGAAACTGAGGCTCCTAGAGTTCACAGCTCATTTGAAATCACATATTGTGAGCAGGTGAGAGGTAGATCTGGGAACAGCACTCTGTTCTTCAGCCCCTAAGCCTATTTCTTTTCTTTTTTAAACATTATTTTATATTGAAGTATAGTTGGTTTACAATGTTTTTTAGTTTCAAGTGTACAGCAGAATGAATTAGTTATACACATACCTATAGCCCCTCTTCTTAGATTCTTTTCTTATATAGGTTATTACAGAATATTGAGTAATTTTCCTGTGCTATACAGTAAATCCTTATGCCTATTTATTTTCTTTCTGCAATTCTGTTTTTGTCTTCCCAGTTACAGGGATTCTGTAGCGGGGTGCAGGACATTTCCCTAAAACATGCGTGGCTTTTTTCTGTATGTGTTTACAATTTCAAAGGTATAAAGTCATGACTGCTGGGCAGTTTCATCCCTTGCTTCTTTGGGGATGTCACATATTTCCCGGACCCCCAACCCTTCCTCTGTTCACCAGGCTAGAAAGAGAGCTCATTCTTCACTCCACTGGTGCAGAGATGGAGGAGGAAAGTGTGAATAGAAGGTCATCCACAAAGAGCAAGCAGAAAAAGTCCCTGCTTCTAATTCAGTTTTGCTCCCCAAACCAGCTTGTCCTCTTCTGATCTCTGCACCTTGGCAGGACAGCCTGGGACAAAAGATTTTTGTGTTTGGGATTCTTTTCAAGGGATGACACTGGAGTCATACCCTCTTTGGTCCCCAGGGTGTCATTTCCCAAGAGATGGGTTGAAACAATAAAGACATCTTTACCAAGAAGCTGTTCCCATCTCATTGTTCTCAATAAATGGTCACTTGTCAGAGATGCTCACTCTTCAGGAAAGATAACGTAGCTTTGCAGATTTGGTCAGAAATCTGCATGGAGGACAAGCAGCCAGCTTCCCGCGTTGTTTCTGTGGGACATGTAAACCCGGTGTCATCGCTGAACTGGAAGCCTGTGTTCCCCTGTCACGGGCAGTAATGTCTTTTAGTTCAGTGGACAGAGTGTCTGATGTGTGGGTACTTAATGCCAGAGACGTGAGCTTTCCTTGCCCCTGGAAGACCAACTTGTTCCATTAGAAGAACAACTGGGTGAGAAATCCTAGTGTTTGCCAGCCCCAGCCCTATAGTCCCCACCTCCTGAGACTTCTCATCTGCAGATCCACTGATCTATTATTGACTTCATACTGGCTTGGCCAGAAACTTTGTTCCACTTTTTCCATATCATTGTAAGAAAAACCTGAACAAAGTTTTTGGCCACCCAATATTTTTTCTTCAGAGGCACTTACTTTTTTTAAATTCAAATTTATTATTTTTTTTCCTAAGCAAGGATACTGGAACTGATTGCCATTTCCCTCTCCAGGGGATCTTCCCAACCCAGGGATCGAACATGAGTCTCCTACATGTGTCTCCTGCATTGCAGGTGGATTCTTTACCACTTAGCCACCAGGGAAGCCTTTTCTTATTCAAAGTTATTTTAAAAAGGAACTTTCTGTTTTGGCCATGAGTGGAAAATTAATACCACTCGCTGTAAATCTATGAAAGTAAATATGGTGAAATCAAAGCAATAGTATTAAATTCTAGCCAGACACTGGTGTGCAAAAGATTGAAAGTATTAGGACTACTCAAAGCCAAACAGAGCGCAGACAGGTTTTCAGACATGTGGCCATCAGACAGACTTGACTCTGAAGTGAGAAAAGGCCAGTTTTCTCCCTTCCAGCTGGGCCAAGCATAGGGTGAGATCAGTGCATTTCCTGAGCACATAATTAAGGAGGAACTTGATCCCAGGGATGGCCCTGTACTTACACCAATGCAGGGAGGGAGCACCTCCTTAAATTTTGCCCCTTGGCTCCCTCTCTTTGCCTTACTCTGGTCCCAGCCCTCTTCGGGTGGGCATCACTCATCATCTGGACCCCTTACCACTTAAATTTGTTCACGGAGAACCATCCCCAGAGGTGGGAAACACTGACTCCTTCCAACCTCCGGCGCTATCAGAAGAGAGTTGGGGTGACTGTGTTAGTACTCAGGGAACTCTTAGCTGTGATGAAGCCCTTTACTAAGACCACACTCGTGCCTGCCAGATGCACAGAGTGATTTCATCAGGTTTTCCAGCATCTATTATTTTGCCCCTTTTGGAACCCCAGTGCTGTTTACTTTTGGTCCTTCTGGCATCATTCCTATGATCCTGACTCCCTCTGCCCTTCCTCCCACTCTGGAGTCCCATGCAGGCAGGAGGATGGTGCTGCTAGATGGTCCTGAGTATATACTATGCTGTTCCTGTGCTGAAATGCCTTTCTCAGTCTGCTTCCTTCTCAGCCCTCAAAGCCCTGCTCAGGGGTCCCCACTCCCTGACTGGGTGTTCCTCTGCCATCACACGATGAAAAGTGACCCTTGCTCAGTCCACTTCTTTTCTTCTGTACTGGGTGTTACATCATGGGGGCCTTTGCAGCCTGGAAGTCCTTGAATGTGGAGATGTGTCTTACATGGTGCCAATAACCGGGGCTCAGTCCAGCACGGGAACTGGGGCATAGGCTTTAGAATCAGACACTGGGGGTTCTGCGTTCTCACCCCACCTACACTCCCTGAAGCCTGATTTTCCCCTCCTGTAACACACAGCTAGCAGTGCCTCTGCCAGGGAAGTGATGAAGATGTCATGAGGCAAAACAGGCAGAATCCCTTGACCCAGAGCCTGCCCATGATAGCACCCTTGACTTCTGGTTACCCCAGAAAGGGGCTCGTTGAAGAAGTGGGACTCTGGTTAGCTTAGGGAGAGGCTGCAGAGACCCACATTCTGTAAACCACACTTATCACAGCTCCTTCTCCTTTTGATGGGAATTTTATTGTCAACTCCATAGATCCATGCTTCAAACTCCTCAAAGAACTTTCAAAGACATAGATTCATAGGATGAGCAGAGCAGCTCTGGGACAGGAAAAGAAGGTGGGACATACCCATGTTACAAAACAAAAAAATCAGGGAGGTGAGGCGACTTGCCCAAAATCGCAAAGAGACCTGGGGCAGAGTCAGGCCTGGGCCTCTGTTCCCTTAACTAGGTTCCATATTCCTTGCATTTGGTCCCTTTGCCTCTAGGAAACCTTATTATTGAGATGTTCAGCTGCTAATTGCCTCCTTCTTAGGCCATGTTAGGGGCTGAACTGGTGGTGGTTTAGTCTCTAAGTCGTATCTGACTCTTTGTGACCCTATGGATTGTAGCCCACCAGGCTCCTCTGTCCATAGGATTCCCCAAGCAAGAATACTGGAATGGGTTGCCATTTCCTTCTTCAGGGGATCTTCCTGACCCAGGGATTGAACCTGCTTCTCCTGCAATGCAGGCAGGTTCTTTACTACTGAGCCACCAAGGGATCCCGTGGGCTGAATTGTTTCCCCCCAAATTCATGTGCTGAAGTCCTAATCCCCAGTAGCATGAAGTCCTAATCCCCAGTAGCACCAACTTTGCATGCTTTGACTGCATTAAAATTTGGGGCCTTTAAATTCATATAAAAGTAAACTGAGGTCATATGGGTGGGCTGTAATCCATTGTTAATGGTGTTCTTCTAAAAAGAGGAGATCGGGATATGGACAGAGGGGCAACCATGAGGGAATACAGCAAAAAGATATCCATTTGCAAGCCAAGGAGATAAGCCTTAGAAGAAACCAAAACTGCCAGCACCTTGATCCTCGGACTTCTAGCCTCCAGAACTATGAGATTTCTGTTGTTTAAGCCACCAAGTTTTGTTATGGCAACCCAAGCTGACTAATACAGTCACATGTTGGAACTGAAAGACAGTAAATAAATAAAAGAATGGGCCACCTGGGCAAGCAGAATGATGAAAAAACTTGGAAGAACTTTCCAATTCCAGAGAAGACTCTTGAGTCATCATTTGGTCTCACCACTGCTGGAACCTTCTGATGTTGTTCCAAAGCCAAATGCTCTGGAGCACTTGGCAATGCTGAGGCCTGGGGAGGACGCTGTAGGTTTTCTCTCAGAGTCAACAGTGGGTAGAAGAGGTAAAATGGACCTAATTCAGTGGGGTAGTCTGGGTCTGGTGTTGGAACTCAGGCCGAGTACAAGGACGGAGGGGTGGTAGGCCTCAGAATGAGGTCTCTTGGGGCATTTGCATGAGGATGTACACGGTTAATTTCAGATACCCCAAGGCTAGGATTCAGACATTGGCAAGATACTCAACCTCTTCCAGGCTCAGGTTCCTTATCTTTAGAAGATGGACAATATGTTCTCTCCTAAGACAGAAATAGGGGTCATATCTGGGGTAGAGAAAAGGCAGTGGTGCAGTTGTTATCATCGCTTCATTTGCTGAGTTCCTCTGTGGTCCCCTTGCATTCCTGGGACACTGGAGGAGTGCTGGGGCTGAAGGTAGAGAAACAGCCCCACAGCAGAGCCACAGGTGGCCACAGCAGAGAAGACAGCAGGGAGCCACAGAGGGCATAAGGGAGGGAGAGGCAGGACCTAGCTCTCCACTAGTTGCGGGGCCAGAGGGGGTCAGATGTTGGCTCAGGAAGTAGGATGGGCATGTCACGCTCAGTTTTCACAGCTCATGCTCACGTTCCTTTCCTTCCCACTGCCTGTCTATCTGTGCTGCTTCCTCTTGGATCAGGAGCAGAAAACTCACGCTAGGATTCCCTGGCCCACACTCAGGAGAACCCCAGGATCAAGTCAACCCAGGTCAGTTAGTCCTTAGTAATGAGCACCATTGTGTGCCTCGAACTCTCTTTGTGATTTTGGGCGAGTCCTTTCACCTCCGTGATTTCCCCCTTTGTAAAATGTGTATGTCTCCACCTTCTGCTGCTGTCCCAGAGCTGCTCTGCTCATCCTGTAAATCCATGATTATCAAAGCTCTTTGGACCTGTGTGGCTGATAATAAATTTTTCACTAAAAGGAGAAGGGATGATGGTAAGTGTAGTTTACAGGAAACTGGTCTCTCCTGTCTCTCCCTATTCTAAGCAGATAGCGGCTCTTCAGTGAGCCCCTTTCCAGGGGAGCGAGCAGTTGTAGGAGCTGTCATGGGCAGGCTCAGGCTCCGTTTTGTTTCATGACATCTTTTTTTTTCCGTAAATTTATGTATCTTTGCTTTACAGTGTTGTGTTTCTGCTGTACAGCAAAGTGAATCAGCTATACATATGCGTATATCTCTTCCTTATTTGATTTCCTTCCCATTGAGGTTATCCGAGCACATTGAGTAGAGTTCCCTATGTTATGCAGCAGGTTTTCATTAGTTATCTGTTTTATACATAATAGCATATGTGTGTCAATCCCAATCTCCTATTTCATCCTACCTCCCCTTTCCCCTTGGTATCCAGACATTTGTTCTCTATGTCTGTGTCTGTCATACATAATGAAGTAAGTCAGGAAGAGAAAAGCAAGTATATATTAGCACATATATGAGGTCCAGATGAACTTATTAGCAAAGCTTCATGACATCTTCATCATTTCCCTGGCAGAGGCACTGCTAGCTCTGTATTACAGGTGGGGATAAGAAGGCTTTGGGGGTGTGGTGTGGAGGTGGGCGGGGCATGAGGAGTGGGAGGAGCGAGAAACCTGGGTCCCTCCTGTCACCCCAGAGAGATGGGTGAGGTGTCCGGACAGGACACAGTTCAGTGAATCTGTGGGTGCAAACCAGACAGCACATAGTAAATGTTGGGTTTACATAAGCCACGTGAGTGTAGTCAGTTGCTGGAACGCATAGGCAGCAGGCATCCTGCATTTCAGAGAGAGTGTTGCCTTTGGAGTTTTCAGACACCACGTGGTGCTGAGTGGAAGGATGGTCCCATAGCCTCGATTTGCTGGTACATAAAATGGATGCCTTCAAGGCTTCTTCTCTGTACTTTCACACATTCTCAAGGGAAGTGCTCTTCTCCTTTAGGGCTGGAGAATGCCTTGGTAGGAGGACTGTCCCCAGCAGGGGAAGGCCCAGCCCTTCAAATCAGCCCTGGAAGAGTGAAACCTGGGCACTCAGGGCAAGGACGATGCTGCCAGCCCAAGTGGGCCAACACAGTAATCCTGTGGCTCATCTCACCTTCCCTCCTGAGGAAATGAATTGGTGGGAAAATATACAGGTCTGCTGTTTGAAGTTAACACCAACTTTATTTTTTAAATTTTTTCTTAGTTTATTCATTTTTAATTGGAGGATAATTGCTTTACAATATTGTGCTGGTTTCTGCCACATATCAACATGAAACAGCCACAGGTATACATATGTCCCCTCACTCTTAATCTCCCTCCCGCCTCCCACCTCATCCCACCCCTCTAGGTTGTCACAGAGCACCAGGTTTGAGCTCCCTGTGTCATATAGCAAATTGTCACTGGCTATCTGTTTTACATATGGTAGAGTATATTTTTCAATGCTACTGTCTCAATTCATCACACCTTCTCCTTCCCCAACTGTGTCCACAAGTCTTGGAAACAGAAAAGTACTTAAATAATACTTCTATTACTTAATCAACATATTCTTTTTTTTTTGGTGTCTTATTTATTTATTTTTTACTTTTTATTTTTACTTTATTTTGCTTTACAATACTGTATTGGTTTTGCCATACATTGACATGAATCAGACACAGGTGTACATGAGTTCCCAATCCTGAACCCCCCTCCCACCTTCCACCCCATATCATCTCTCTGGATCATCCCCATGCACCAGCCTCAAGCATCCTGTATCCTGTATTGAACATAGACTGGCGGTTCATTTCTTACATGATAGTATACATGTTTCAGTGCCATTCTCCCAAATCATCCCACCCTCTCCCTCTCCCACAGAGTCCAAAAGTCCATTCTAAACATTGTGTCTCTTTTGCTGTCTTGCATACAGGGTTATTATTACCGTAGTTGTTCAGTCACTAAGTTGTGTCTGACTCTTAGTGACCCCACCCATGGACTGCAGCACGCCAGACTCTACTGTCCTCCACTGTCTCCCAGAGTTTTCTCAAGTTCAATTCCATTGAGTCGGTGATGCTATCTAACTGAGAACACAAACGTAATAGGGGCCATTAGTTGTAATTTTGTTCATTCAGGAGCATTATTAAAGCGGAGCATGAGGCACCTCCCAGTGGCTCTCTCTCTTGCTGTCTTGCAGAAGATACTTCTTCACACCCCTCAGAATGTTAGGTGTGATTACAATGCTGATGTCCATGGGTGTGCATTCCCCTTCAGCGTGGGTTTTGTGGCCACAGGATGCTTCTCCCCACTGTATCAGCTTGTCAATGCATCCTTAACAGAATGAATCTATTAGCTGTAAAGGGCTGGACAGCTTTATGAGGAGGCAAGCCTGGACAGCTCCTCTTCACTTCAAAACCAGCAAAACACACTGGAAGGGTGTGAGAGGCAGAACACTGGGTCCAGAAGAGAAACTGGGCTCCTGATTGAGTCACAACATAACTGTGATATTAGATGATAAAGAATGCCTTTACTCTCAAGAAAGGGCTTCCTTGGAAATTCCCATGAAGAGCCAGCACTCGCCCTGCACCACATTAGCTCCCCAATGGTCTGAAAACATTAATTAATGGTGCAAGGAGAGTGTGCATCACTAGGGGTCGTTGGGAGGCGAGCGTCTGTCTGAAGTGTGTAAAGCCATTGGCACAGCACGCTCTGCAGAGGGCCCCAGAGAGAAAGGCACAGAATTTGGTCTCCTAGTACAGGGTCCACATACTTTTTCTGTGAAGAGCCAGATGTTTTAGGCTTTGTGACCCTTAGTTCTGTCACATATTATTTTTAAATGATGACCACAGTAGGTTTACTGAACATCCATTATTTTATATAGATAAAGATTTTAAGAAATAGAAAAAAATTCCCTTGTGATAAGAACTCTTAGGAATTATTCTCTTAACAGCTTTCATCTGCAACATACAACAGAGTTCATTATATTTATCATGTTGTACATCATGGTACTTATTTTTATCTTAAAGCAGAAAGTTTGTACTTTCTGACCATCTTTATCCTATTCCATGTCCCCTCACCCCCTGCCTCTGGTAATCACAAATCTGATCCCTTTTTCTTATGAGCTTGTTTGTCTTTGAGGAATAATGGACTATGACCGTATGTAAGTTCCTGTTCCATAACATAGTAATTGGATATTTCTTGTGGTTGGTTGCTGTTGCTACTGCTGCTGCTTTTTCTTCTCCTTCTATTTTATTTCATCATCTCTTCCTCTTTCTCTTGTTCTTTCACAATTCATTGAAAATGCAGATACTATTATTATTAGCTTATAGGCTGTGAAAAACCAGGCCACAGACTGGGTATGGCCATTGGGAGGTAGTTTGCCCATCCTTGTCATAGAGGTTGGTCAGTTTGGGGGCCTCAGAGGTGGGGGGGCGCAGCCCATGGAGCCTGTGGAGAAACCACTTGGGCAGTGCCTCACTGAGCACCTTCTGCATGCCAGGCACTGTTGTAGGACACGGGATATGCCAGTGGGCAAAGTAAATGAGGACCTCTGTCCTGTGAGGTCACACTGTAGTGGGGAGCGAGACAATGAAAAAACATAAGTATGTGGGAGGATGATAAGTGCTAAGAAGTAATATAAATAGAAAAGTAGGAACTGCTAGAGGAAGGAGGTAGGGGAAGAGAGGGGTTGGGTCTCCCTTCTTTCAAAATCCTTCTTGACCAGTTCTTAGTTTTATGGTTTGGGGTGATTTTGTTCACCTCTCTGAATCTCAAATTGTCTTTTCTATAAAATGAGGGTAACCTTCAAGGGTACTTGCGGGGACTAGATGAACCTATGAAGCATAGGAGCACAACAGGAGACCTTTAATACAAAGTTCCAGATAGCATCATCATCCTTATGATGTTATAAGTTGTATTAGTAGTCATAGTGATGGTAGTATTAGTCGTGCCTAGATGGGCTCTTTCCTGGTGGCTCAGGTGGTAGAGCATCTGCCTACAATGTGGGAGGTCTGGGATCGATCCCTGGGATGGGAAGATGCCCTGGAGAAGGAAATGGCAAACCACCCCAGAACTCTTGCCTGGAAAACCCCATGGACAGAGGAGCCTGGTAGGCTACAGTCCACGAGGTCGCAAAGAGTTGGACACGACTGAGCAACTTCACTTTCACTTTTAGAGCACAGTTGCTAAGATCCCAGAACATCTGTCCATTATGTCAAGGCTGCCAAACAATCATTGTTAAGGTTGGAAGGCCCATGAAGTCATCGAGTCCAAAGTTCTCATTTTACTGATGAAGACCCTTGGAGAGAAAGGTCAGCCAGTAGATCTTAGAGCTCTTTCTGCTCCTAGCCCAGGGCACACCAGACCACTTCACTCTTACGCTAATGACCTCTCTTCAGAGTTATCCCCCACCAGGCAGGGTCTCTGGAAGTCATACACTCCAATGCCTTCACCTCAGTGGTAATCCTGACCATGACATGTGCCAGATATAAGACCCTGGACAAGTAACTTAGTTTCTTTGTGCTTCATTTTCTTCATTTTAGAAGGGGGATAATAATATAACAAATAGCATGTGGTTAGTGGTAAGTTTAAATGTGTTGCTATTTGTAACACTCTGAAAGCAGTGCCTAGAGCATAGTAAGTGCATTGTAAGTATTTGTTAAGTGCTATATAGAAAATAAATAAGATGAATGACACCAAGGGTGAATGGTCAGGGATGGCTTCTTTAAGGAGATGGCACTTGAGCTGAAATCTGAATGCTAAGATACTGGCTATGAAAAGATAGAGGGAATAGCATCCCAGGAAGAAGGAACAGCACATGAAAAAAGAACCTGGGTAAAAACTGTTCAGTGTATTGAAAAATAAGCCTACTCATATTTGGGGTTGGGTGGAAAATGAGACAGAAGGAAGCCAGGGTAAAATCAGGGAGTGCCTTATAACAGCCGATCTTGAATGTTACTGTATGAAGCTAGCAGGGTTCTAAGCAAACAACTACAGAGGTGTTGAAATGTAGTGGGCAGTAATGAATGCAGGGGGATCAGATTCTCTCTACTGCAGTAGCCCAGGCAAGAGGATGCTAGTTGTTGTTTAGTTGCTAAGTCATGTCCTACTCTTTGTGACCCCCTGAACTGTAGCCACCAGGTTCCTCTGCTGTGGTGTTTCTGAGGCAAGAATATTGGAGTGGATTGCCATTTCCTACTCCAAGGGATCTTCCTGACTCAGGGATCAAACCTGTGTCTCCTGCTTTGCAGGCAGATTCTTCATCACTGAGCCATTTGGGAAGCCCCATGGAAGTGACATGCAGTACAGCAAAAGCGGTAAGAGATGATAAGAAATGGGTGAATTTATGGAAATTTTTGAGGGTAGAGCCACAGGGCTTACCTGTGATGAGGACTTACAGATGAATGAGATATTCAGACAACCTGAAAAGAAAAGTAAAGTATGACTTCCCAGTGTTTCCTGCATCTCGTGCACTGGGATCAGGAAGATCCCCTGGTGGAGGAAGTGGCAACCCACTCCAGTATTTTTGCCTGGGAAATCCCTTGAACAGAAGAACCTGGCAGACCATAGTTCATAGAGTCACAAAGAGTAGGTACTTCCAAACAACTGAGCATGCATGCATGCATGCACCCCACTGGTGTTTGCCGTGAACAACTGAATGGAGAGTGTTGTCAGTAACTGGCTTAGAGAAGACTGGGGAAGGAGCAGATCTGATAGAGGCCATCAGGCCATCTAATCCTGAGCACATTGAGATGACATTGGTACATCCAAGTGGGGCCACTGGCAGTGTTGGGAGTTCAGTATTCAAGTCTGAAGGTCAGGTCTGGGGATAAAATGTTAGCTTCAACAGCACATAGGAGGTAAAGTTCCCTGCATGGTGGGAACATCCAGGAAGTGGATGCAGAGAAGAGGGCCAAGAACCACACTGAATCCAGGAGAGAGGACTCACCCAAGGAGGAGGGAGCAGCAGCCATAGAGTAGGAGGAATCCAAGGAGCATTGATGACCTACAGGAGACCAATTCAACGTGGTCTTTTCTGATGCTGAATAAGATGAGGCTCAAGAACTATTCAGTTTAGCAGGACAGAGGTAACTCGTGACCATGGAGGAATGGCCTCAGTAGAGCAGTGCAGACAGCCCAACTGGAGTGGGTTTGAGGCAGATGAGGAGGAAGATGTGAGAACCATGAGCACTGTCAACTCCTTTGAGAAAGTTTGCATGAACAGACACATGAAAATGAGGCAGTATCTGAAGTGGGGAGTGGAACTGTAGAGTGCAGAATGTTTCAGAGAGTCAATGTCAAGGCATGGTGAGACTATTTGGGAAAAAGAGTACACTTGGAGGAGCAAAGACCTTGAGTGGACAAGAGGGATATGTCTAAGGTCTACAGAGAGAGCTTGATCTTAGGAAGAGGGAGGTTTCTACTTTTCTACTGTGATAGGAGGAAAAGTAGAGTATGTGAGAACAGATGCCAGTGAGCTACAGTTTAAGAGTGGGAATATGAGGTAGTTCCTTGAGTTCATCTGTTTTCTTCATGAAATATGAGGCAGACTTAACAGCCGAGAGTTAGGAGCAGGGAGAGAGTGTTGAAGTTTTTAAGTAGAGAGAGGAAGGTGTGAAATAATCAGAAGGGGAATTAGACAGTGAATTTACTGGGGAAAGGCTGTAGCACTGTCCATGGTTCTGATTACCTACTGGAAACTTGGACTCATAGTCTAAGCTAGAGCTATCTACTTGTTCTTCTCTAAACACTTCTAAGTGGGTGCGGGATCTGAGAAGGGGACATTTGGGTTAAACTAGGATTGGCTTGAGAACTCTGTGAACAGTATGAAAAGCAAAAAGATAGGACTCAGAAAGAAGAACTCCCCAGGTCGGTAGGTGCCCAATATGTTACTGGCA
>SJYC01034121.1:0-28153 GCA_006408675.1 Madoqua kirkii | reverse complement strand
CTTCACGGCAAATAGATGGGGAAACAGTGGAAACAGTGACAGACTTTATTTTGAGGGCTCCAAAATCACTGCAGATGGTGGTGGCAACAATTAAAAGATGCTTGTTCCTTGGAAGAAAAGCTATGACCAACCTAGACAGTATATTAAAAAGCAGAGACAGTGCTCTGCCAACAAAGGTCCATCTGGTCAAAGCTATGGTTTTTCCTTTCATCATGTATGAATGTGAGACTTGGACTATAAAGAAAGCTGATCACCGAATAATTGATGCTTTTGAACTGTGGTGCTGGAGAGGATTCAACATCATTACTTCCAGTGGGCACCCAGGACCGATTTCCTTTAGGATGGATTTGTTGGATCTCCTTGCAGTCCAAGGGGTTCTCAAGAGTCTTCTCTAATCAGTCCATCCTAGAGGAAATCAGTCCTGAATATTCATTGGAAGGATTGATGCTTAAGTGGAAGCTCCAATACTTTGGCCACCTGATGCAAAGAACTGACTCATTGGAAAAGACCCTGATGCTGGGAAAGATTGAAGGCAGGAGGAGACGGGGTTGACAGAGGATGAGATGGGTAGGTGGCATAACTGACTCAATGGACATACGTTTGAGTAAACTCTGGGTGTTTACTGAGTTTGTGATGGACAGGGAATCCTGGTGCGTTGTAGTCCATGAGGTCACAAAGAGTCGGACATGACTAAGCACTGAACTGAACGGAAGGTGAGTAGAGCAGGTAAGGAAGAAGGAAATAGAGCCAAGGCAGTTAGGCAGGTTTGTGAGGGTGGGATTATGGTGCTTACCATTGGGTTCTAAACAGAAAAGATGGAAACAAAGATGTGGACACATGGTTGATAGCAACAAAGTGTCAGTCAATGGGGTCAATGTAGGTCCCTGTGAGGGGTCAAATAATTGTTAGTGCATTTATGCCAGAGTGAATGAGCAGGAGGGGTAGGATGTGATGGTCAGGAATGGATGATACATAGAAATTTTGTAGTTAATTCAGTGATTGATGATGATGGATGACCTTAGGATTGTGTGCCCGAGGCGTGAGGAGACCAAAGATTGAGTCAAGGAACTCAAAGGCCCTTGTAATGGACAGGCCATTCCCATAGATGTTCAGGTCCACCCACATAAAGACAAGGAAACAGGTCTGAAGTTATTGGTGAGTGTCAGGTAATGGGATGACTGGGGCCTTGGCTGACGACAGTAGTGTGATGATAGCCTTCCAAAGAACTGGCCGTTTTGAATGAGGAAGTCTGTGATAGAGTTTGAAAGTGGCAATGAGGAGCCAAAAAGCAGCTTCCCTCTTCCAGACTCCGAGCTGTGAAAAATTAACCTCTACCACTAGAAAGTCCTGTAGAAAGACCCTAAAGCCTTCTGGGTTTCCATTAGAAGAAGAAGATGAAGGAACTATCCAAAGCTGAGGATTGAAGTGGGTTTGCTTTCGATATCATCTGAGTTCTACAGGGACTGGCCAATGTGTTTGAGGATCAGGACGGGACTCTGGATGGAATAAGGGGAGCAATGGGCTAGTATGCTCTCTTCATCACTTACTTCTTCTAATCCTTTTGCAATTTTTTTTTCTTATCACCTGGCTTCTGAAAATTGAGGATCTGATTTTTAACTTCATTCATCCATTCATGCATCTTTGTTTTTGTTTTTTGTTCAGTCACTAAGTCATATCTGACTCTTTGCAACCCCATGGAGAGTAGCCTACCAGACTCCTTATCCATGGGATTTTCCAGGGAAAAATACTGGAGTGGATTTCCATGCCCTCTTCCAGGGGATCTTTCCAACCCAGGGATCGAATCCGTGTCTCTTGTGTCTCCTGCACTGGCAAGCAGGCTCTTTACCCTAGTGCCACCTGGAACGTCCTTCATGCACCCTTGCATGCATTCATTTTAATGAGAGCCTCAGCTGTACTGGGGTCACAGAAATGGTCATATCTGGATCCTGCCCAATATGGTGGATCCCTGGCATTGTGTACAGATACACAAGTAGGCTGGCATTTGTCAGGAGGTGCAAGTGCTGTGTTCCTGGAAATGGTTAAAACAGTGCCATTAGCGAATTGTTGAATTTTTAAAAATTCAGAGCAGGTGCAGAGTTATGATAGTGTCAGTCTTCTTCGCTTGCATACCAGGATGCATTCTTGAGTAGGGGAAATCAGGGTGATGTTAGGGGCAGAGGGCTGGTATATATGGGAGTGCCCCCACAGTATTATTTCTACCGTGGAAGGTAGTAATTATCTGAGGAAACCTACTAGGATTCAGATCCCAGGTCCCATACTTTCTAGTCATTTGACCTACTCCAGATTGCTTAACCTTCTAAACCTCTGCTTTCTCATCTGTAACATGGGAATAGTAATATTCCTAATGATAGACTTGTCATGAGGACTAAGTAGGTGGTAATGTCTATAAAACTCTAAGGATAGGATTAGTCCTGTACAAAGGAAGGTCTCAAAACATGGTAGGTTTAATTTTTATTGTTATTAACATGCTGCAGTCTATATTTCTGAGTCAGATGCATGACTGTGGGAAAGATTTTGAAAACCACTGGTGTGATGGCAAGGGCAGTGCACAAACAGATGACGATAATGCAAATGACTGAACAAAATGCCAGAGGAATGAAGTAGGATGAGCAGACTCAGGAATCATGGCTCTCAGATCCCTCCTGAGTCTAATTCCCTAGTCAAGAAGTGATTTCCCTGACACTTATGAATGAAGAGAGCCAGGCTAATATCAAGGGCTTGAGGAGACTAGAGAGAGATAAGAATAGGAGACATTTCGGTTATTGTGAGCATTAAATGAATTAATATTCGTAAAGCAGTTAGGAGAGTCCCAGGCACAGAGTAAGGGCTATCTAAGTGTTCCTGTTGTTATTTTTCTTTTTGGTCATTTATGAATCTAGAAATTTTGTGTTTCATCTCAGATCCTGGGAATACCACACTGACCTGTAAATCCAAGCACCATTTCCATTTAATAGTAATAATAATAAATAATCATCATAAAACAATTAAAACTGATTATGTCAGAATTAAGAAGCAAATACATTATAAAAGAATCTTTGTTTATTAAACAATGGATCGATTGCAGGAGTTCTTAGTCTATGATTTATGAACTATCTGAAAATTTATGCAAACATTTGCAAAAACATGCATTTGTATGTTTTGCTAGGTTGAAGGTCTATGGCTTTCATCAGATATTTTTAAAAGATCTGTGTCCCCAAGATAGACTAGGAAACATTGAGCTCTCCTAATTAAAATAGAATTTCATTTGCAAAAAAAAAAAAAAAATCAGTTCAAGTAGATTTGCCACATGTCCAACTCTTGGGCAAGTGAGATGTCCAGTCAGGCAGTTCCTGCCAACTGTGGGCCTGACTGCTCTGCGGTTGATACTGTAGGTGATGAAACAATGCATTAAATAGGGTTTCTGCTTTCAAAGATGACTTCAGACAGCATCCTGATAGGAAACAGATGGCACATTCAAATTAGGTAGTTAGAAGAAAAGCTAACAAAGGGATTATTTACAAGTGTGTGGCCAGGATGGTGTGAACAAAAAGAGATGGTGTGGTACCCTGGTCTAGACATGGTGGGGAATGTGGCCACCTTCAGACTTGAAGGAGAAGGACTCACTTCTGACTGTGAAGATAAAGTTGGGCAGAGAGGATCTCCTAAAAGCTGTGACCTTCCTTTCAGTGGAGGGACTTGGCCACATTTCAGGGATCTAGGGAGTGATTGCTAGTGAAGTTGCTCAGTCCTGTCAAACTCTGCGACCCCATGGACTGTAGCCCACCAGGCTCCTCCACCCACAGGATTCTCCAGGCAATAAAACTGGAGTGGGTTGCCATTTCCTTCTCCAGGGAATCTTCCTGACCCAGGGATCGGACCCAGGTCCCCCACATTGTGGACAGATGCTTTAACCTCTGAGCCACCACGGAAGCCCAGGGGGTGATTGCTGGGACAGTAAATATTCCAACCTCTCCCCTCCCTTCCTCAGTCCCTGCAGCCACCCCTATGGCTGAACCCAACCACAAGGGGACAAGGCAGGGAATCTCTCTGATATGATCTATTTATTATTTTTTTAATAAATTTATTCATTTAAATTGGAGGCTAGTTACTTTACACTATTGTAATGGTTTTGCCACACATTATCATGAATCAGCCACGGGTGTACATGTGTTTCCCATCCTGATATGATCTGTTGTCTCACAGAGCACAGAGCTGGGCAGAGAAAGAAAGGTCCATCTGGAGGGGAAGCTGAAGATGTCCACAGGGACCTTGTTGGGAAGACGGGATGGGCGAGTGGATCATGTGAGATTACTGAGTAGATCATGTGAGATTAACACATAAGATCATCAGAAATGCAGACACCATGGATAATTATCAGCAGGAAAAGTATTAATAGGTAGTGTCTCCACCATCAGAAGATTTGAGAACATGAAGTCATCATTTTTGTGGAATGTGAATCTTATATCTAAATACTGTGATACTACAAAAAGAGTAGCCATGTCATTTTCCCTGACAGCAGCACAGAGCTGATGTAATTTGAGTGTTCAATGTTTGTCAAATTGAATTGATTCCTATGACTTTAAAGGGCTTCCCAGGTGACCTGCTGGTACAGAATCTGCCTGCCAATGCAGGAGATGCAGGTTCCATCCCTGAGGTGGGAAGATCCCCTGAAGAAGGAAGGCAACCCACTCCAGTAATCTTGACTGGGCAACCCCATGGACAAAGGAGCCTGGCAGGCCACAGTCCACAGGGTCACAAAGGAGTCGGACACGGGCTTCAATAGTTGTGACTACCTGGACTCTAGAGCACAGGCTTAATAGTTGTGGTACATGGGCTTAGTTGCTCCTCAGCATTTGGGATCATCCCAGACCAGGGATTGAACCTGTGTCTCCCGCATTGGCATGCGAATTCTTACCACTGAGCCACCAGGGAATCCTAGTTTTTCTACTTATTAAGCAAGGATTATACCTACCTCATAGGGAAGTGATGAAGATTCAAGGAGACAAAGCCCATATAGGGTCTGATAAACAATAAATGCTCAATAATTGACGCTCTCATTCCTGGATGGTAGGGAAGGACCATACCTTCCTTCTCTATCTGCAGCATCTGCCCAGCACTGGCTCAGACAAGGTGCTCAGTCAATTGTTGACAAGAGGAAGGGTATATGAATGACTGGGTCTTGAGCAGGTTGGTGTTCTGGAACCCCCCTAAACAGGTACAACATCAGCTGAACCAGCTGTGTTGAAGCTCGGCACTGTTTGTCCATGAGCCCCATTCATCACTTCTGACTTGCGCACGCTGGCACAGCGAGTGTGCATCACCCAGCCCCTTATCACGTCTGGGAAGCCCACTCTCATGTAAATGCAACATAGACCCCATTCATCAAGGGGATGGCGTGTTCTTCTGGTAAACTCGGCTGCCTAATGTACAGTGAACACAAGTTCCGCAGCATACTGAGCAGCCTGAGCCAGGCGCCCACTGGGATGGATGCTGAGTGTGGCCTGGCATCCAGGAGATGAAAGTCCTGTGTGTCATAATGTGGTCATCTCTCACACACATTTCTAGACAAGGACCAGGACTAGAAAATAGGGGCAAAGTGAAGATTTCATAGCCAGAGAGATGCACTCAGCTTTCATGCTCCCCTCACAACATACACTTGGGAATGTATGAGGCTCACACAACCCTGGTGAGTCTCAGTTGCTATCTTTGCCTTCTGGGAGTGGCAATAACAGACTTGCTGTGTAAGGAGTGGCCCCCCTGCATTTTTTTTGGAAGATGCTGAGGGAAATTCCGCTGATGCTCAGACAAAGTATTAGATGCACGTGCCATGAAACCCTCCCTGAAGCCCTGCAAGGAATCAAAGATTCCTTTACAGAAGGTTGCCACAGGGTATAATAAAGGAACATCATGTTTTTCCTTATTCATTCCTTCAATAAGCATTTACAATTGCAATCTATATGCCACATTTTGGGGCAGGGGTGGGAGACACAAATACAGTAATGCCGGCTCATAGGGGCTCACTTTCTAATGATAAAGAACAAGCATGAAACACATGTGCTGAGATGAGTGTTATGATGGAGGGAAGCAGGGGCACAGGGAGGAGGGGTCCTGATCCAGCCAGTGAAGCTGGAGGGGGAGATGCTTTTCTAGATGCTGAGTTTATATTTTGTATCTTTATTTTCAAGAAGTTTTGGCACTTGCAATTTTGTGGCCCAATTCAAGGCAATGTTTGAATTCTGTTATTAACTGTTTTCAGCATGGACCGTCCTTTTATACCCTGTCTAGGCTCTTAATTTTATGCCTGTTGATCTGATTGGACGAATTCATTCCCATAGCATACTTTGATACTGCATCCCCCAGGAAATGCACATCAGGGGGCAGGCTTTCTGAACTAAAGCTGATCTTTCCACTTCCTTCCTCCATGAAGGAGAACATGGCTTCTGTTCCTCTGTTGGGTCACAACCACTTTGTCCCTCACAACTTGATAGACCTGGAACTGGCAGTTAGTGAATCAAAGGTGAAATCTAAGGGTGCCTGGCTCTATATCTTTGGCAGCATATCATAATTTTTTGCTCAGGTACTTATTAGACCATATTTTGTCCTTTCAGATCCAAATTTCCCAGGTTACTAAGTTTGTTCAAGGAATTTTTGTAAATGCGATGATCCTCTTAGGTAATTTTTTTGGCTCAGCAAATGTTTTCTTTTTTTATATCTATTTGTTGCTTCTTTACTATGCTCTCTCCTGGTGTTTTCTTTTAGAGTGCAAGTTACGTGTGTGTTAGATGATTGTAGTTGTCTATATTTACCATTTTCTCCATCTTAACTTTTATCTTTTTGTCTTTTCTTCCTGTATTCTAAGGGAAGTTGTCGTTTGTGGTTTACATCTGGAATTGTCACAGCTTCTTAGAGGCAACAGGCTGTCTTGGCTCTTTTTGACAATTTTTAGCCTGATGTTAACTAGCCTGATGTTCTGGTGTTGTCTTTAATTCTGCTTCTGTCTGGAAATGGTAGAGGTATGAGATGACGGGGAGAGGTATAGGTGATGTCTGGATGGTGAGAGGTCTTATATCCTGTTGATGATGGGGAATCATTCAAGGGTTTTGTACAGGGCATGGCCCAGTGATTTTGCCTTCTAGTAAGCTCACTCTGGCATTGGTGTAGAGGAAGATGGACTGGAAGAGGAAAGACAGAGCTAAGAACAAAGCACAGAGAAGGCCCTAAAATTGCTCTTCGATGGACCAGTGTCTTCTGAACTGGCTGCAAGACAGGGAATTAATGTAGACACAGGTAGTGATGTTTAAAACATTGATGACTAAATAGATCATTGAGCCTATACTTGTGTGTGATTTAAAAGCAGGCGATACAACACCCCCAAAGTAATAAGCTTCTCTCAGAGATGAATTAAGATTCAGTCTGGCAATTACATTAAGTTTTCTGATAGATAGCTCACAAGGCGAGCTGCAATTTTGATACATATTGCTCTTCTGCATGGCAGGCTCCTGTAACTTATCATCTTGGTTGAAGTTTAACAGGAGGAAAGAGTGTAAAGGACACTTCACTTTAAGGGGAAATGCCTTCCTTTGACTTCTCTGATTTTTACTGGTAGCACTTAAAGAATTCTTTTTTCTTCTTCATTTAAAGTTGAATAATAAATATATCCATATATCACTTCCTTCTTTTTCAAGCTACTACAGCTAACCTCACTTAGAATGCATAAATCTAAAAGTACTTTTTAGGGACTTCCATGGTGATCCAGTGGTTAAGAATCCACCTTGCAATGCAGGGGATGTGGTTTTATTCCTGGGGAACTAAAGTCACACATGCCATGGAGCAGCTAAGCCTGCTCACTGCAGCTACTGAAGCCACGTGCTCTGGAGCCCATGCGCCAGAACTAGAGAGCCTGAGGGTCACAGAGAGTTCTAAGTGCTGTAATGAAGATCGTATATGCCACAATTCAGACCGGAAACAGCCAAATAAATAAATTAAAGTACCCTGTAAACCAACTTCATATCACACTATACAGGAAAAGAAAGGAAAGTAATTCTCCCATGCTGTGAAATGCAGAGGAGATGCGGCATGGAAAGGAAAAATGCCTGGACCTTGGGCTTTGGTAGACCCAACTTCTGATCTCGGTTCTCTTTCTCTCTAGGTGTGGGAAGTTGTTTAGTGTGTCTGAAGTTCAGTTTCCTGGCTGGACATTGAGCACCTTAGGCTGCCTTGAGGATTGAAAGAGATGACATGTGAAAGGACAGCACAAAATAGGTGCTTCAGTGAAGTGAGCTCTTCTAAAACATTTTTATATTTCTTCAAGTTGAAATACATGATTGATACCAATGGGCATCTCAGACAGTTCTTATAAGAGCAACTCAGCTCAACAGCTAGAAAATGATTAGTCCCTTGTAATTGCATCTGTGTCCCTGTGGAGATAGCTACAGCCCCTAGTCCTTCCCAGGGAAGTCTCATTTTGAAGATACTGTAGTGAAAAGTATATTCATTGTCTTTGGAAAATGATAGATTTTTTTGTCATCATTTTAAAGGATTTTAAAATGAAGATTTGGGGTAACTTCTTAAAATGTTTGCTTAATTGAGCAAGTTGTTGACCTGGAGACCACACAGAAGTCTTATTTTTCAGTGCAATCATAGACAAGGTCTTGGTCCACACCTCATCTACTATGTTTATAGCCAAGGTATTTCTAGAAGACCTGGGGTCAGCTGACACTTGGCAAATCAATAACTGGTTAGAAATGTGGCCAAGATTATGTTTGGAAAGACCCAGGTCACTGCCATATCTGAAGGTTGACTACTGGAGAGGGGCAAAGAGGGGGTAACCAGGAGTTTATTGCCAGATTCAAGAACATACACAGATGCTGCTAGGAGATCAGCCAGATTACACAGTACTGAAGAAGCCTTGGGAGGTTGGGAGCCAGGTACTCCATGCATGGCATTCAGCAAAGCCTAGAAAACCTGGGTTATTCTCCTTGGAAATGTGGGAATAGTATCTGTTCTCACTAGAAGAGCCACAGCCCACCATGGAGGCAATAGGATACTTAAGGCTGCAATTTGGACCTCAGGTGGTCCAAGCTTTGATGAGATGTCCTCCTCCCCATGTCCCTTGGGTAACTGGTTGCAGTTAGAATGGATAGAGCAACTGACTTGAAATTAAAGCTCTCACATGGCCTGGAGCCCCGTGTCCATCATATAGCTTCAGTGCCTCTGAATCTGTTTCCTCAATTAAGCATACAGTGATGAGCACAGAAGACACCTTTATTTTCCCCTCTTGCTTGTATTCACACACTCGGAAGGTGTTTTCCTTCTGGAAGAGCTGTCACAGCCCATCTGTCTCAGTTTCCTGTTTGGACAGTTGTAGCTCCCTGGCCAATATCAGACTGGATTGCTCTTCTCCAGTCAGGACAGTTCAGCTCCACCCCAGACAACATGGTTGCTTAGGAAAAGCAACCATGCACGAATGAGGCTCATAAGACCCTCCAAAAGGTCTGGAGAGCTGACTCAAGACATACTCCTTAAAATAAGATTTTCATAGAAACCTGGACTGTGCTCAAACTGAGAAAGGTTAGGTCTCTAATCAGACCTCTTGGTCAGAGGGAGTTATCACTTGGGCATCAGCTTAGGAGAAGGTAGTGTGACCCTTGTGAGCATCATCTTGATGGATTTCTCCCAATGGAGCACAAAGGGCACCAGACAACACATGGTGTGATGCAGCCATCAGTGCCCAGTGGAGCTGGGGCAAAGACGGGAGGGCGGGGAGCAGCTGGGCACTGAGTGCCCAGGATGCATGTACTGTCGTTCCACTAATCCATCAGGAAACATTTGCCAAAGCTCCAAAGCTCATAAATGCCTGCAGCAAACCCTAGATAATGGCTTGTGAAGAGTTTCCCAAGCTAGGCTGCAAAAAAAGAAGGTTGGAAGGTACATTTAAGAACATTTTAGAATGGAGAACATGTGGAATTTCTCGTGCCAGGTGTGATCCCTTTGCAAACAAGAATGGGTTCAAGAAAGGCTTAGATAGCATTTTCATGAGGATGTGGGAGTAGTCCTCATAATAATAACAACAGTCCAACATGATACTTTTAAAAAGATATATCAGGGATATACTTCCTAGGAGTTATACAATGCCTATTTGCATATAGAAGACTCTGAGACCCGTAGTAAAGATACCTGTTTAATTTTGTTTCATGTGGAGTTTCCTGAACTTATTGATTCTGAAACCTTTCTGATGTCCTTAATCATACTCCTCCCATCTTTGGGGTCACATAGTTGGGAAACCTGAAGAGTTTTCACTAGTTTTCCTCTGTGTCGTCTTTGTGGCCATACTCAGAGGTGGGGTTTAGAGCTGAATGGAGAATGAGGTTGATATGATGTATCCTTCTGGTGTGTTTTCTAGTCTCACATTCTCTAAATGTAGGTGAGTTTGGGTAGGAGAAATTCATGAGCACCTAAACTTCTAGGAACATCAAAGAAAAGCATCTTGGAGAGGGGATGAAAGCAGATATTACAGGATTGTGGGGATAGCCCATGGCATTGTCTTCTCCTACCCTGGGAGCAGAGCCATGGCAGAGTAACCAAGATCACACTTGGAATAGGAAGATTTAGCTATTTGACAAATGGACTTGTTCATCTGGTGGTGTATGTATCTCTGTTTTTCTTCTTCCTTTCTTCCTTTCTTCTTCTTCTTCTTTTTTTTTTTTTTGATAGCTTAAGTCAGTTTATAAAAGAAATTACCTGTGTTGTTTGAGCGTCCTTCTCTCTAGATCCCCTCCATTTTAGGAACCTGGCTTAAATCCTAATCTTTAAAATTGTATAACCCCAAATCAAATTATATTTCTGTTCTTCGCCTTGAGAGCACTGGTGAATGCAGGCATGCATGCAGGAGATTTATGTCTCTATCTTGGAGCATTAATATGGGTAAGTCATTTATTTACCTTGAACTTAAGATTTGAAGGTTTTAGATCCAGAGAGGCAGAGTGAGGGTAACTGTCATTCTTAATGTTCCTTCAAAGCTTATCAAATAGAGTGAGGCTGCTTATGTCTATAAGCTGAGCTTCCCTGAAATGATTTTGATGGATAACAGTGCTCTAGTAATTAAAAATATATATCACTATTCATCATCAACCCCCAATAGGATCTTGAATTCCTATTGAAAATAGACAAATCTCCCCCTCGAGTCTTGCTGTGCTTATAGCTGGCACTGAAGTGATATCGTGGGAAGAAGACAGGCTTTGGAATTCCACAGAATTAGTGTCATAACTGGAGAAGGCAATGGCACCCCACTCCAGGAAAATCCCATGGGAGGAGCCTGGTAGGCTGAAGTCCACGGGGTCGCTAAGAGTCAGACATGACTGAGTGGCTTCACTTTCACTTTTCACTTTCATGCATTGGAGAAAGAAACAGCAACCCACTCCAGTGTTCTTGCCTGGGGAATCCCAGGGATGGGGGAGCCTTGTGGGATGCTGTCTATGGGGTCTCACTGAGTCGGACACAACTGAAGCGACTTAGCAGAGTGTCACGACTTAATAGTTGTGCTTTAGAGAAAGTTACTTAGCCTTTCTGAATGTGAAGATCCACATGTGTAAAATGGGGACAGTGGTATTTATCTTGAGGGAATTGTATAGATTAACTAAGGTGACAATTAGTGCCTTGCTTTGTCAATGAGAGGTGTGAGATTCGAAATATACTAGTTATTTTTGTTGCTACTGTCATTATCATTATTTGGTCCCTTGGCCACACCTCCGAACTTTAGCCCAGGTGGAAACTTGACCATGGATGTGGTAAAAAACAAACAAACAAAAAAAACACAGGTTTTAGGGGTGAAAGCTGTGTGACTTTGGGAAAAATCACTTGGCCTCTCTGAGCTTTAGCTTGTCAGTCTAGAAGACATAGTGACTCTAAACTTTTCAACTGCCCTGCAAAGTTTTTGGAAGAATTGGATGAAAAACTTAGGGAACCCCATGAGCATAGTCCTGGCTGACAAACAACTACACTTCTTACTCTGCACTTGGAGAAGAGGGAGTTGTGGGCAGATAGAGCCAGGATACCTGAGTTTAATGTCAGATACAAACTGTGGAGATTGAATAGCAGAAAATATGACAGGTCACTGAAAAGATAGCTGAATTCAGGTTCTAAATGATATGGCTATAAAAATGTAGAGCTGTTTGATACTCTGTAATTACTTTTTTTTTAATCATAACCATAGCCTGCTACTTCTATCTTATATTGAAGGCTGAAGATGCAATTTATTCAATAAAGACTTATTTAGAACCAACAATGTGCCAGGAGTTGGGCTAGGTATTGAGGGTGCATTGATTTATTCTGAAGAAATCATTGATGAGGTTTTTGTTGTTGTTCAGTCACTACAGTGTGTCTGATTCTTTGCAACCCCATGAACTGCAGCATGCCAGGCTTCCCTTTTCTTCACCTTCTCCTGGAATTTCTTCAAACTCATGTCTATTGAGTCTATTATGCCATTTACTCATCTCATCCTCCTTCGCCCTCCTCTCCTCCTGCCTTCAATCTTTCCCAGTTTCAGGATCTTTTTCAAAGAGTTGGCTCTTCACATTAAGTAGCCAAAGTATTGGAGCTTCAACTTTAGTATCAGTCCTTCTGATGAATATTCAGGGTTGATTTCCTTTAGATTGACTAGTTTGATCTCCTTGCTGTCCAAGGGATTCTCAAGAGTCTTCTCCAGCATCACAGTTTGAAAGCATCAATTCTTTGGTGTTCAGCTTTCTTTATGGTCCAACTCTCATTTCCGTACGTGAAGTGAGGTGAAGTTGCTCAGCTGTGTCCGACTCTTTGCGACCCCATGGACTGTAACCTACTAGGCTTCTCCATCCATGGGATTCTCCAAGCAAGAGTACTGGAGTGGATTGCCATTTCCTTCTCCAGGGGATCTTCCTGACCCAGGTATTGAACCCGGGTCTCCCGCATTGGATGCAGACACTTTAACCTCTGAGCCACCAGGGAAGCCCTCCGTACGTGACTACTGGAAAATAATAGCTTTAACTATACGGGCCTTTGTCAGCAATGTGATGTCTCTGCTTTTTAGTACACTGTCTAGGTTTGTCATAGCTTTTCTGCCAAAGAGCAAGCATCTTTGAATTGCATGGCTGTAGTCACAGTCTGCAGTGATTTTGGAGCCCAAGAAAATAAATGTCTGTTACTTTAACACTTTTCCCCCATCTATTTGCCATGAAGTGATGGGGCCAGATGCCATGATCTTTGTTTTTTCAATGCTGAGAACTTTTGCACTCTCCTCTTGCACCTTCATCAAGAGGCTCTTTAGTTCCTCTTTGCTTTCTGCCATAAGAGTGGTGTCATTTGCATATTGGAGGATGAGGGCTAGCTGTCTAATCAGGGACAATGGGAAATTCATCTTCCTTCTGTCCTAGCCTCAACAGGGCTCATGAGCCTAGTGATATGAAATCACTTAGATAAGAGCTAGGGTCCTCTGCAGATATCAAATTACTGTAGTATACTTGGTCTTTTTTCTATTTCGTATAAGTGCTATCTGGTTGCCTGAAATGTTCCCATCATCCCCAGCCTCCAAAGCTATGTCACACTTATACATCCTCTTGGGCGAAGCTCAAGGGTCACTGCCTCCATGAAGCCTTCTTGGACCATAGTCTAGGTCAGGTGTCCCTCTACCAGAAGCTGAGTTCCCTCCCTGTTGTCCCTTCTAACATTTTTAGTGCCTACTACTCAGTGTCCTCTGGCAAGGGAACCTCTTTCTCCTAGACTATAAGCTCTTGATAGCAAAGACTGTCCCTAGCCCAAGAACTGTAATGTGTTAGGGGCAGTACTGATGTGAACTGAATGTGTGTGGCATAATGTACTTGCAAATCACAAAGAGATGTATGTAATAATGGCAGCTGTTATTACAACTATGCCAGTATTTACACAAAGCTTTGCAGTTTACAAAGACTGCCTCGGTCTTTCTTCACTGAGTTCTCACTCATCACCACAAGGCAGACAAATTGAGTAGAGCAGAATAACCTGCTTGTCTGTCCCCTGCCCTGCAGACAAGCAGTTGAGGAAAGACTGATGGGGTGGGCTCTGGTGTGTCAGGGCTGGAATTCAAACTCACTTCTGTGTGGTTCCAAATCCTTTTGTCTCCTCTTGTTGTTCAGTTGCTCAGTTGTGTCCGACTCTGTGACCCCATGCACCGCAGCAAGCCAGGCTTCCCTGTCCAGTCCTTAACTATCTCCTGTCTCCCAGAGCTTGGTCAAACTCATGTCCATTGAGTTGGTGATGCCACCCAACCATCTCATCCCCTGTCATCCTGTTTCCTCTTGCCCTCAGTCTTTCCCAGCATCAGAGTGTTGCATCAGGTCAGCTCTGTGCATCAGGTGGCCACAGTATTGAAGCTTCACTATTGCCATTTGTTTGTTAATTTTCTTGCTTAAGAGAAGTCCTAAGGAAAGGACACACAGGACATATGCGCCTGGAAACACAAATTCCAGTAGACAGTGCAGCAAGTGCCGGACCCACCAGTAAAGGCTCCACTAGCTGGCAGCTCTCCTTCCCTTAAATTACTTACCTTTGCCTAATTTCCTGAGACCTGGCATCTCTTCACTGGGACCAAAGTCTAACAGAATATAATAATGTTTGGCTTGTGAATATTGCAAATACCCAAAATGCAGAGGGCAGATTTCTCCCAAGGCTCTGTGCTTGAAGGGAGGACAGAGTGCTGTGTGACAAGGGACAGGACAGGAGAGGAAACCAGCTTTACTGCCTCCACAGTGCTGCTTCCCACGCATGGGTCCTTTGCTCGGTTAGACCATCTATCTGATCCTTGTCCAGCAAATGAGGACCCCATGGAGCAACTGGGCCAGTGTATAAGGATGTGCTCATCTGACCTTCCTGGGTCAGACTCACCTGAGGTAGGTGCATTGTCCAGGTGCCCTGAGGCAGTGTAGCTGGCGATGTGCTGAGTTTAAGGCTGGTGAAGCCAGGTAGATTTGAGAACCTCAGTCTGAGTTTCAACTCTGAATGACAAGTTCATTTTGGGGGGTCCTGGAAGATATGTCAACACCTACTCCTGGAGCCTGGCAGCCCCTGGACGCATATGAATGCCTTGCTCTTTGAACCCTTCAATCCCTGGTCTATCCTCTACTTCCACCCTGGTCAGTATGGCCATATGAGGTCCTTCTCTGCTCCTGGTTCACCCAGGACTTGTAGAAAAGGTAGAAGAAAAGGTGCAAAATTAGAAACATTGATGGGCCTGCCTCTGGTTCTGAGTGACTTTTTTGTGATGGCTCCAAATCAAAGTCCATTTTGAGAGGCTTTTTTGGAGTTTTCTCAAGTCCTCCCACCCAGACATGGAAAGAGCACTAAGGACACTAAGAGTCCTAAGAAGATCCAGGTCCAATCTCAGCTCTGTCATTTACTATCAGTGTGAGATTGGGCAAGTTAATTGCTTTTCTTCTGCACTTGGGTTTTCTCTTTATAGGATATGAATCACCATAGTTGCCTGGATTAGAGATGAGTCAAGTGCCTGCCACATGGTAGGCGCTCAGGATATGGCTGCTTTCTAGATGAAAGGAGGAGAGCATGTCAGGATAGAGCAGAGTCTGGGGATACAGAGAACCATGGCCAGGGGACGAGTCTCAGCTCAGTTCTGACCACCCTACAACGCAGGCGAAGTACTGAACACATCTCAGAATCTCACAAGGGCAGTGTTGTTGTTGTTATTTTTATCCACAGCATTGAAATAACGCTTGCCCTTCCTTTCTCCAAAGGTTTCTCTGAAATCCAAATGACTTCTACCAACTCATGAGCCGACCTTCTGCCTCTACAGGGAGAATGGCTGAGTCTATGACCTGAGAGTGGGGACCAAGAGAACGGAGGGGTGGGGATGAAGAGGACAAGGGGCCACTCTCTGCTTCCTACCTGCCTTCAGCTTGCCAGCATTGCATACTAACCTGTCTGGTTCAGCATTTTGTAGCCCTGTATTGCACATTGCAGCACCTTGGGAGTTTTAAAACCTACTCAGGCCTGGTCTCACCTTCTCTCAGAGATGCTGATGTGAGTGGTCTGGGGTGCAGCCTGGCCATCCAGATTTTTCAAAACTCCCCAGGTGATGCTAATGTGTAGTGAGGGATGAAAGCCTTTGCTTTGAGGGGAAGCAGATCTAAAGAAATGTAAGTGGCAGCCCATATTTAACTGGCTCTAACTCTGTCTGAGTGTATGGAATACTTGCTTTAAGGTGAGTTTATTACTCTGTGTAATAGCAACCACTCAAAAATCTTACTGGATTAGATTGAGTTGAATGTACTCTTGACTCATGTTCAAGTCATTAGAACCAGACTCTCGTCCTGTAGCCAAGGACTTGTCCCAAATGATCACCATTATATCATGACTGGTCTGACCACTGGCCACCTCCTTCATTCAATTCTGTATCTGAAAGTCAGTACAGAAGAAGGTCTGGCTGAGGACAAACTATTTACTGAGTACCTACAAAAGTTGTTTAACCTTCAGGTGTGTCAAAATCACCCATAGGTCTTGTTAACAAATGCTAGGCACCATCTTAGAGTTTCTGATTCAGTGGATTTGAAGTAGAGTCAAGAATCTGCATTTCTAACAAGTTCCAGGTGATGCTTGCTGATGATGTCATCAGGACTGTGGAAGCAGCTGTTGGGAACACGGGACACGTGGGAGCATGAAGGCTGCTCCCAGAGGACTCCCAGGCTCGGGTGGGGTGCTTGAGGACCACACTACTATCCGGGCTGCCCAGCCTGGGGGACCCCTCAGCCTGAAGTGTCTGCCCCAGGGGTTTGAGGGAGCTGGATGACCGCGACAGAAGCCGAGCAGTTGTCCCAAATCTAGCCCTCAGCTAAACCGACACCAGATGCCAGAGACCCCTAGGTTCCATCACCATGAATTACAGAAAGTTTCAGGAGTGACCAAGTGACACACTTGGATTTCTGTGATTCTTTTTCTTCTTCTTTTCAAACTCCTTTTCATGTGCTAAGAATTGCCATCATCCTTCTTTGTCTCCGAATATTCCTGCTCAAGTAATGACTGCTCTAATGCTGTGGGGCCCTCGTGTGACCTGGAGAGAAGTCCTGAGAGGCGGGGAGTAGCATTCTGGTTTCGCCTGTTGTGATCTTAGGTAATAAGTACCTTATTTCTTTGGGCCTCAGTTTCCCCAACTGTAATATGGGAATAACACCTGCCCCACTCACTTCCTGGGAAGCCAAAGGTGATGATGCCTTTGGAATCTTGCAGGCAACTTTTAACTCTACAAATGGAAGGAGCAGCTGATCAACCTGGACTTGAATACACTTCCACTTTTTGCTAGTGTTAGTTGCTCAGTCATGTCCAGGTCTTTGTGACCCCATGGACTATAGCCTGCCAGGCTCCTCCTTCCATGGAATTCTCCAGGCGCGAGTATTGGAGTGACTAGCCGTTATCTTCTCTAGGGCATCTTCCTGATCCAAGGATCCTACCTGGGTCTTCTGCATTGAAGGCAGATTCTTTACCATCTGAGCCACCAGGGAAGCCCTCACTTTTTGCTAATATTATGACAAATGTGCTCCCAGAGTCCTATTTTCTCATCGATCTGATAAAGATAATTATTCCCTCATCACAACAGGAGTGTTAGGCCACTGTGAATTAAGATGATGTATGTATAGGCTCTAACAAGTGCCTGGCATATAAGTTACAAACCCAGAACAGCAGCAGCTGTTATAATTATTGTCATCATTAGACTGATTATAATCTTCATAGATAGGAATTCAGGTATTTTTGCCAGGTAGACCCAATTCTTTCATGGAATTCCCTCCCTTCCCCTTTCAATATAGTGATTCTTAGTTCTGGTTCTGGAGAAGACTCTTGAGAGTCCCTTGAAGAGCAAGGATATCAAACCAGTCAATTCCAAAGGAAATCAATCCTGAATATTCATTGGAAGGAATGATGTTGAAACTCCAATTCTTTGGCCACTTGATGCTAAGCACCGACTCATTGGAAAAGACCCTGATGCTGGGAAAGATTGAGGGCAGGAGGAGAAGTGGATGACAGAGGATGAGATGGTTGGATGACATCGCCTACCCAATGGACATGAGTTTGAACAAACTCTGGGAGATAGTGAAGGACAGGGAAGCCTGGCATGCTGCGGTCCATGGGGTCACAAAGAGTCAGACACCACTGAGCAGCTGAGCAACAACAACAAAGTGCATCTGTTTAAATCTAGAGTCAGCCTTGTTAAGCCTTCCTGGGCCCTGCATGAAGAGCATCTTCTAGAGGTCCACAGCTCACTCTCTCTGAGTTTCACCCCATTCTGTTATTTAGGGGAAGATGTTTTTGCATGCTGGCTGAGCCCATCACCCCACGAGGCAGGACAAGCTCTGGTCAGAAAGCTTAATGATTTGTGTAGGACTTAGGATGCTCTGATAGCAAACTTTCAATCACTTCTTTACTTGAGATCTTTGAGGGAAGTGAGCAGAAAGAGTTGTTATGATTCCAGCTCTCCTAACCCATGAAGGCACATGGAGAGTGCTGTGCTCATTAGCATGCCTGCCGGCTGCCTCCCAGAGTGCCTTTGTGCTGCCTGTCAGCTTCTGCTTGGTAGATACTAAACACCGTGAAGGCAAATGGTATCATGACTGACAACTTAATAGATGTCTTTTTGAGCTGGATGTGCTCCCCAGTGCTCTAGCCAGATAAAATTAACAGAAGCCTTCAAGACCATTCTTTTGAGGCTGAGACTTGGGAGAGAGTCTTGCTAGCAAGAGCCTCTTCATTCACCTGAAAGGCAAAGAACTCAGTCTGATTAAGATTAGGGGCTTGGATGCTTGTCAGCAGGGCTGCTGGCTGACTTACAGGAGAAATGACATTTTCCCAGGTCTTTCTAACAATAGGTAAAAATTATGAGGGTTGGAGAGAAATATGACTCTTGTTAATGTGAGCAGGCCACCAAATGAGGGTTGATATTAAAAGTCATCCCCTTAGGAGATGGTTCACTTATTCTGATTACATTGAATGTACTTAAAATGTCTTTTTTTTTTTAAAGATTATTTTCAGAGTCCATAAAACCAAAAATCCCAAAGTAGTACAGTTCAGATTTACCAGATTAGCTTAAGTGTTATTTGTTCTTGAAGACAGTGATGCTGGGCTCTTTCATTCTTTTTTAACTTTATTGGAGCGTATCTTTTTTAAAGCTTTATTGGACACACACCCATGATACCAGCATCCAGCCAAGGTACTGAATATATCTATCATCTCCAAAAACTTCCTTATGTTCTTCTGTGTTTTTTTTTTTTGTAATAACATTAAAATCAATATCATATAAGCATGTTTTAAAATGCACAATACTGTACTGTTGACTGTTGGTACTATGTTACACAGCCAATCTCTAGTTCTAGAGATTAGTCATCTTGCATAATAGAAACTTTCTACCCGTTGAAACACAAATCCCCCTCCCTACTCCCAGCAGCTCCTGGCAACCACCATTCTATTTTCTCCTTCCATGTGTTTGACTAATTTAGACGCTTCGTGTAAGTAATCATCATGCAGTATTTGTCCTTCTGTAGCTGGCTTATTTCGCTTAGCATAATGTCCTCTAGGTTCATTCATGGTGTCACAAATAGCAAGACTGCCTTCCTTTTAAAGGCTGCATCTTAAGGGATAAAGAAGATGCACTATGCTCCTCTTTTACATCCCCAGCCCCATGCTAGCTTGCATCATGCTAAACCATTTTTATTCACCCAATAGGCTGTAAATTCACCTTCTCTGGGTCTTTACTTATGACTTTTTTTTTTTTGGCCTGAAACAGCTTTCCTTTCTGTGGGGACTTGATAACTCCTTGTCATCTTTGAAGAGTCATTTCAACTCACTTCTCCCATGAATGAGGTTCACAACTCCAGTTTTCCCCTAAGAAAAATATTTGCTGCCCTTGTACCCTGGCTGCTCCGTGTCTGCTCCTTGGCAGCTTTGTCATCTCAGAAAAGCTGCACGATGGCATTGTTCCTTACACTGTGCTTTCTTCTAGATCAAAGAGCAGATCTTTACTAAACCTCTTAATCCAGCTTCCAGTGGAGCATCCAACACATGATGTCAGCTCAGTAAATGTTTATTCAAAACTCTAGACCTTTAGAAGCATGGGTAAATCGGAAGAGTTTCAGCTCTGACCTGAGACAGCCTTGATTTTGAAGCTGTGCAACTCACATTGGGACTTTAATCTACTGTCTTTTAATGAAGATCACACACCTGGTCTCAGGACTTAATGAGACTCAGGTGCTTTATGTCTTATGGCAGAAAGAATTCAGAAACAGTTTAGTTAGAGAGATACACATTCCATAGACAGAGTGTAGTCGGTTTCAAAGGTGAGAGTGACTGTGCGGCGTGGGGTCATCACAGAGGGTGAAAGCAGCTCTGAGAGAAGCGCATCCATAGTCAGAGCATGGGCCATCTCAGAAGGTGAGAGGCTCCGAAATATGGCCTGGTTGGTTTTTACTGGCTGGGTAATTCTTGGCTAATGAGTGGGAAGAATATTCCAACTATTTCTGGGGAGGGGCAGAGATTTTCAGGAGTTGGGCCTCTGCTCACATTTTACTTTTTATGGTCAGCCTTGGAACTGTCATGGCACTGGTGGACATGTCATTTGGCATACACTAATGTTCCCTCGTAGCTCAGTTGGTAAAGAATCTTCCTGCAGTGCAGGAGACCCAGGTTTGATTCCTGGGTCACGAAGATCCCCTGGAGAAGGAAATGGCAACTCACTCCAGTATTCTTCCCACGGAAGGGGGAGCCTGGAAAGCTACAGTCCATGGGGTCACAAGATCAGACACAACTTCGTGACTATACCACCACCACCACCACCACCAATGTATTACAAAAAGTGCATAATGAGGCTCAAGGTCTGGTGAACGTTGAATTTTATGTCATCTTGGACCTAGTTGATTCTAACCAGCTTATGTCATATCCTCAAGGGCTGTGTTACACTTTTAGAGCTTGTGCCCTGCCCTCTTCTCTCCTGTTTCAATTTCACCTTCCTTCCTGGCCCATAAGAATGGGGCAGGGGGCATAGGGAAAGACTCAGCATTTCTGAGCCTAATACCTCTTGATTGGTAGAAGGGAGAAAATGATTGCTAAAGGTGTCGGGTTTCTAGGAGGGATGAATGGCATGGGCCAGGTGCCCTGCACAGCACATATAGGCTAGGTAAAACATTTGCTGGAAGGATCATAGCTTCTCAAGGCAGTTCTCAGAGAGAAGCTCTTCAAATGGTCCAGCAAGACTGAATCTCTGGAATAAGGACATAGGCTCTCAAGGGACTACTTAGAAGAAATCTCTCTGAACGGTCTGAGCAGATGCTAGTGTGTGGTGGGAAATACAGCTTTCCTTTCCACTAGCTGAGGCTCATGATTAAACAGCCTGCTCAGGGCTGCCCCAGCCCCCTATCCAAGAGCCCCGGTGGCAAATTCTAACACATTTTCAACTTTGTCTGCATGCTGTGTTCAGCCTTCTGCAGTTAAACAAGTTCCAGGCAAGATTCCAGTGCCTCTTCCAAGCACAGGAGGGTTTCTTAGGTTCAAAGAATATCATTCCTGGAGCTGGCAAGATGATCTTTCTGACACATCTCGCCCGTATGGGACAGATAGCATTACAGAACAGTCTATCTGATGGAAGCCATTGCCCGTGAGTGAGATGGTACAGTTTTCACAATGGCCTGCCATTTCAAAACACTTTCGCACAAGAAGCCTGCTTTGTTTCTGGGAACTGGTTAGAGGGACTTGGATGTGTGGGGAAGATCCCCTAGAGAAGGAAATGGCACCCCACTCCAGTACTCTTGCCTGGAAAATCCCATGGATGGAGGAGCCTGGTGGGCTACAGTCCATGGGGTTGCAAAGAGTTGGACACAACTGAGCGACTTCACTTTCTTTCACTTTCTTTCTTAAGTTGATAACTTGCAATTACTGGGATGCCCGAAAGGTGCTGAACACACAATAAGGGAAGAGGAATTTAACTATAGTTAAGTGCAGTGTGCGATGCAGGTTGGTTTTATTAGAAAAGGGGTATTATAGAAATATCAAAAACTCAGCAGAGCGTTGTCAGGATGGTGCTGAAAAGCCGAAAGGTGAGATCACTCAGACAAAGCAAGAGAGTGAGTCGCAGCACTGGAAAAGTGAAATGTAAGGGTTTCGCCAAGCAGGCAGTGTGGTGGAGACAAATGGGCCAGCATTTCTCCTCGAAAGCCCCTTGAGGTTTTACTGAATAAAGCAGGTGGGTAATTCAGAGGAAGTTCAACTGGGGGAAACAAAAATTCAAAAGAAATTGTGTTGAACCTACAAAGTGGCAGGGGTAATCTGGTAAACATTTTACTGGCAACACACAGAAGAAAATTTCTTAATCCAAAAGAGTGATGGTCCTTTGAGTAAAAGAGTTTCTGTGTGCTGGGAGGAACAGCGAGGGAGACACTGCCGGTCAGCTGGGATGTTTATGTCGGTCTTGAGTCTGAGGTTTTAGCCATAGTGGCATCCTTCTGGGCCATTTTCTCCATCCCCTCAGCAATACGATCACCTGGGGATGCAGAACAAGTCCTCAGGCACCTGTGCATTTATTCATCAACATTCCCTCGACCCTACTACATGCCAAGCTCTGTCTCCAGTGCTGGAGGCACAGGGACAGACACCTGGCACTGTGAAAGGAACCTGTTGATTGCATCTGCTGAGAGAATCAATGGCCGAATGAGTGAATGGATGGAGGGATGGATGGAAGAGTGAGAGTGTCTGATACTC
Source organism: Madoqua kirkii (assembly GCA_006408675.1). Lineage (NCBI taxonomy): Eukaryota > Metazoa > Chordata > Mammalia > Artiodactyla > Bovidae > Madoqua > Madoqua kirkii. The sequence continues at coordinate 5,401 of SJYC01034121.1, read as the reverse complement.
CCCCTCCCAAGCAGAGGCCAGGGTCCAATAGCCGGGAACAAGGAAGTTCAGCTAAACTATTTCCAGGTAGCTCAGATAGGAGTCTGTGCAGGACCCAGTGAATGCCCTGGGACGGGGGCTGCTCATCTTGGGAAGTCAGCGAGTGTGTCCCTGGAAGGATGGAAGGCGTCCTGAGGCACCGCCTTCCAAAACGACCCTCCTGTCCCCAGGCCCCCCTTCAGTGAGCCCTAGCAACCAGGAATGGTTCTCCACTGGACTGTTGGCCTGACAGCTTGCATGGTTTACCCCTTTCTCACTCATTCAGTCTCTTTCTGGCCACTCCTGAGTAAACTGACCCTGGTGTCTGCCCATGGGGTTGACCCACACTTCCCATGGATGTGACAGAGTCCCCAGCAAGATGACAAGGGGGTAATGTGCTCACTTTACAATCATCGTGTGTCGACTTCCCTAGTGGTCCAGTGACTAAGATTCCGCTCCCAATGCAGGGGACATAGATTCAGTCCCCAGTCAGGGAACAAGATCCCCCGTGCAGCAGGTATGAGTTTGAATGCTGTAATTAACAATCCTGTGTGCCACAACTAAGACCTGGTACAGCCAAATAAATAGATAGATACAAGTAAATATTTTTAAAAAATCATCCTGTGTTAGGGGACAGTGAATGTAGCTCATTCTAGAATCACCTAGAACTCACAAAGGGGATCACAGTAGAAACCTACGAGTGATAAAGGACAGCATTAAAGGGGGCTGAGGGTCCCTCACACTGTTCACGTCCACTACATGAGCAGTGGCCCCTTACTACCCACTCTGGTCCTCTGAGGGTTGCCAGGCTGCCTGGAACCCTGTGAGGACCACATAGGGTCTGCTCCTTCCAGCTGGAGGCTGAGTAGGAAGGTAAAGACAGTAAGTATTGTCACAGGCCAGTGAGGAGTGCTCAGAGAACTCTCACTTAGCTGGAGAGGTGGGAGTGGACGTCTCCTTTTGCCCGAAGCCTTTAATTGCTAACGACTTTGAATGGGATTTGTTAAAGTGATTCTTTGTGTTCAAGCCTCCTTTTGTTTAGTCATTACTCACTGTGGTTCGTCTGGATACTTGAGACAGCCCATCCTGGCATGTTCTTCACCATGGCACTTTATAAACGTTCATGCTGAATAGAACTTTTATTTTTCATAATGACCTCTAATGTAATGATAACACAAGTAATAGTCCATATCTAATGGCTTCTTGTCCAAGGGCTCAGGGAATTCATTTCATGTATTTAGTGCCAAAACTCCTAAAAGAAAACTGTTTAAGCTGTTGCTTTCACTTATGTGTTTTTATGACTCTCTGGATAAAAAAGGGAATGGCTTATCTGGAAAACTGGGAGAAAGGAAAGACGTTCAGGTCACTTCTGATGCTTTTTGGATGATCTACACACTGTTTACTTATCACAGAGTTGCTAAGAAATATTAGGCCAATGACTGGACAAGGAGACTCTGAGCGGAAAGCTGGGAGATTTGCAATACTTGGGTCTATTTTGGACACAGTGGCACTAGGCCACTGGACCCTTGGTGGTCCATAAACAGGCCATGGGTACAGCTGGTTGCTAGTGGGCAGGAGTTGATTGTGGGGGTGGGAATAGAGTCTTTTCCAAGTAGAGAGAGAAGAGCTCAGAAACCCACTGCGAAATTCTATAAGACTAAGACCCCCTTCTCAGGCAGTCTGACGAAGAAAATGGAGGCTTCCTATTTCTCACCAGGCTGTCCCACACCCCGCCAGCCTTTTCTTTCATCCTGAGCCCTTCACCCCTTAGGGATGCATACTCCTGGTATTCCTCCTCCCCATTTGTGTTTTCTGTGTGTAGTCCCCCAAATCTGCTCTTGTAATATCTTGAGAGTGAATAAGTATAGCTCAGGGGTCCCCTCTCCCAGGGTACATTCACTTTAAGTGTGCAATGAAACACTTTGGGTGCAGGAAAATGGATTGCAGACTCGGAGAGAGCTTGGTCTGAGGAAGCTTTCGTGCCACTGAAATCTTGCAGATAAGGATGCAGGCCTTCTACTTTACCCATGACAAAGCTTGACAAATATAATACTAGTTAATTTAGTGTCAGATAAACAACAGATGATTTTTTGTAGCAGAAATGTGTCCCAAAGACTGCATGGCACAATGATACTAAATTAATCATTTGCTGTCTATTTGAAGTTCAAATTTAATTAGATTCCTGTATTTTTATTTAAGTTAGATAACCTCATCCATGAGTCCTGGGAAGTTCAATAATCGCAGTAATCCAAGTCTATGCCCCAACCACTTATGCCAGAGAAGCTTAAGTTGAATGGTTCTATGAAGACCTATTTGACCTTCTAGAGCTAACACCATAAACATTATTTTCATCGTAGGGGATTAGAATGCAAAAGTAGGAAGTCAAGAGATACCTGGAGTAACAGACAAGTTTGTCCTTGGAGTACAAAATGAAGTAGGGCAAAGGCTAACAGAGTTTTGCCAAGAGAACACACTGGTCATAGCAAACACCGTCTTCCAAAAATACAGGAGATGACTCTGCACATGGACATCACTAGATGATCAATACCAAAACTGGATTGATTATATTCTTTGCAGCCGAAGGTGGAGAAGCTTTATACAATCAGCTAAAACAAGATCCGGAGCTGACTATAGCTCAGACCATGAACTCCTAATTGCAAAATTCAGACTTTAATTGAAGAAAGTAGGGAAAACCACTAGGCCATTCAAGTATGACCTAAATCAAGTCCCTTACAATTATACAGTGGAAATGACAAATAGATTCAAGGGATTAGATCTGATAGAGTGCCTAAAGAACTCTGGATGGAAGTTCGTAACATTGTACATGAGGCAGTGATCAAAACCATCCCCAAGAAAAAGAAATGCAAAAAGGCAAAATGGTTGTCTGAGGAGGCCTTATGAATAGTTGAGTAAAGAAGAAAAGTGAAAGGCAAAGAAGAAAAGGAAAGATAAACTCATTTGAATTCAGAGTTCCAAAGAATAGCAAGGAGAGATAAGAAAGCCTTCCTAACTGACCAATGAAAAGAATTAGAGGAAAACAATAGAATGGGAAAGACTAGAGATCTCTTCAAGGAAATTAGAGATACTAAGGGAACATTTCATGCAAAGATGGGCACAATAAAGGACAGAAAAGGTATGGTCCTAATAGAAATGGAAGATATCAAGAAGAAGTGGCAAGAATACACAGAACTATACAAAAGATATCTTAATGACCCAGATAACCACAATGGTGTGATCATTCACCTAGAGCCAGACATCCTGGAATGAGAGGTCAAGTGGGCCTCAGGAAGCATCACTATGAACATAGCTGGTGGAGGTGATGGAATTTCAGCTGAGCTATTTCAGATCCTGAAAGATGATGCTGTGAAAGTGCTGCACTCAATATGCCAGCAAATTTGGAAAACTCATCAGTGGCCACAGGACTGGAAAAGGTCAGTTTTCATTCCAATCCCAAAGAAAGGCAATGCCAAAAAAACTGTTAAAACTACCACACAATTGCTTTAATTTTAGACACTTGCAAAGTCATGCTGAAAATTCTCCAAGCAAGGCTTCAACAGTACGTGAACTGAGAACTTCTAGATGTTCAAGCTGGATTTAGAAAAGGCAGAGGAACCAGAGATCAAGTTCCCAGGATTTAGAAAAGGCAAAGGAACCAGAGATCAAGTTCCCAATATCTGTTGGATCATACAAAAAGCAAGAGAATTCCAGAAAAAAAATATATTTCTGCTTCATTGACTATGCTAAAGCCTTTGACTGTGTGGATTACAGAAAACTGTGGAAAATTCTTCAAAAGATAGGAATACAAGCCCACCTTACCTGCCTCCTGTATGCAGGTCAAGAAGGAATAGAACTGGACATGGAACAATGAGCTGCTTCCAAATTGGGAAAGGAGTACATTAAGGCTGTATATTGTCACCCTGCTTATTTAACTTATATGCAGATTACATCATGTGAAATGCCAGGCTAGATGAAGCACAAGCCAGAATCAAGATTGCAGGGAGAAATATCAATAACCTCAGATATGCAAATGACACCACCCTTATGGCAGTAAGTGAAGAAGAACTAAGGAACCTCTTGAAGATGAAAGAGGAGAGTGAAAAACCTGGCTTAAAACTCAGTATTCAAAAAATGAAGACCATGGCATCCTGTCCCAACACTGGGCTCCAAAATCACTGCAGATAGTGACCACAACCATGAAATTTAAAAACTCTTGCTCTTTGGAAGAAAAGCTGTGACAAACATAGACAGCGTATGAGAAAGCAGAGACATCCCTTTGCCAACAAAGGTCCATATCATCAAAGCTATGATTTTTCCAGTAGTCATGTACAGATATGAGAGTTTGACCATAAAGAAGGCTGAGCGCAGAAGAATTGATGCTTTTGACCTGTGGTGTTGGAGATGACTCTTGAGAGTCCCTTGGACTCTAAGGAGATCCAACCAGTCAATCCTAAAGGAAATCAATCCTGAATATTCATTGGAAGGACTGATGCTGAAGCCTAGGTGCCAATACTTTGGCCACCTGATGCAAAGAACTGATTCATTAGAAAAGACCCTGATGCTGGGAAAGACTGAAGGCAGGAGGCGAAGGGGATGACAGAGGATGAGATGGTTGGATGATATCACCGAGTCAATGCACATGCGTTTGAGCAAGCTCCAGGAGATGGCAAAGGACAGGGAAGCCTACATTGTCACAGTCCATGGGGTCACAAATAGTTGGACACAACTGAGCAACTGAACAGCAATGAGTCCTAGACTTGGTACCATCCCCTGGGGTCCTGACTGTGGCTTAGATGAGACCCCATCCTAGCAACACAGGTACAGATGAGTAGACATAGTGGTCCAGCCCACTTGTGCCAGGGCTGATCTGAACATGCTGCTTCCGCCTTCATCCACGTGGTTATCTCAGTGAAGAGGAGGTCTTCCTAGTCTATTGTAAGCCCAGGCTCTGATCAGGGAGGGGCACTTGCTTGGTAGGAATGAACATGGCAGTGAGCATGCATAAGCTGCAAAATCAGAACTGAGTTCAAATCCAACTGTAGAACTTTGGTCGTGGGATACTCTCTCCATGTCTCAATTTCTCATCTGTAAAACAGAGATAGTATCTACCTCTCAGGTTGTCATGAGTTTCCAAAGTGAGATATGGAAAGCAGCTGTGTGGTGAACCCCATGTTGTATCATCCAGACTCCTCTTCAGTAAAGTACCAGTTGCCCCAACTGCTGTGAGAACTATTGACAGAAACAGCTTCCAGCTTTCAGCCCCTTCAGGCCCTGCCTTAGCAACAAAGACTCATGTTCCTTCCTGGGAATGACCCCATCCAGTGACTGATGGATGGAAGAGTGCGAAGGCCTGTCTATTTCAGCTCAACCCAGGACAATGCAGAAA
>SJYC01034120.1:0-39378 GCA_006408675.1 Madoqua kirkii | reverse complement strand
GGGGGGGGGGGGGGGGGGGTGGGGGGGTGGTGGTCACTGAGCCTGTACCACTTTCCCCTCTGCCCTTCCTACTTCTCTTCCTTCTCTTCCGCATCTGTGACCCTAGGGCCACTGCTAATGAAATATGCTGCACAGTAAACTATGTCTTAGAGTCTACTTCCCAGGAAACCTCTCCTGCCACAGCCTGGTACCATTCCTGGCACATATCATAGGTGCTCAACTCATGGAAACATGGATGACCACAGCCCAAGAATGGCAACAGCAGAGTCAGACATACAACTACATACATGGATCTAATTTTACATGGCAGCTCCTGCACCTTCTTAGAAAGAGCTTCCTTGCTGGTGGTGATGTCATTTGACATTAGACTGTGATCAGTGCAAGGCCCATGACTGCCTCCATGCCTTTCTTGGTGGCTGACGTGGGCTTGGAAACACAGAGGTGCTCAATAAATGTTTGGGCAACATTTAGCTGCTTGGCTTCAGAAGATTCGAAGGAATAGTAATCTTTTGTGGGAAAGTCATTTACAGATATAAATAGCTTTAGGAGAGTGTGTGGAAGAGATACATGAGTGGGTATGGCATGGGAGTGTGGGGTTTGAGGATACCTTTGGTCCACAAAACAAGGTCATAAGGCAAGAGTGATGGATTCCCCAGAGACTTGGAACTGATGGGAGAGGAGCTCTAGGCTACAGGGAGGTCTGGAGAGAGAGCAGAAGTTCAGACGCATACAGAGATTATAGAATGAGAAGCCCTGGGCCAGGCTAAGGCGTGTGATCTTTATTTACAGGGTGAGCTACTAGAAGGAGGGGAGCTCCTTTATTTACAGGAGCTGCTAGAAGGAGAGGAGCAGGGGATGGTTGGACCAACCTGCATTTTACAGGCCACTCTGTCTGCAGTAGGCAGAATGCTTAAGGGACCAGTGTTTGGCCTAGGTGGTGGGGGTGGAAAGCAGACACATAGGAGTCACTTCTGTGGGGGACATGATATATAATATGTACAGTAAAAGATGAATCAACAGATGAAAGAGAAGGGTGCCACGGAGGTAGGTATGCAGGGTTTTGACCTTCCATCACCCCTCTACCTACCAAGCTCATCATGTAAGACCCAGCTGAGCTCCAGGCTCCACCTCCTGAAGGTCATTATGGAGCTCCCCTTCTGCTGAATTTCTACAAAATTACATTTGAGTCTCCCAATCACATAGTTAGTTCTGAATCCTGTTCTCGTTTTCTTATGCCATTGGGAACTTCTCCAGGAAGAAGCCACCTTCTCATCCTAAGCACACCTGATTGTCTCTTTGTAATTCTTTCTCACATTGACCAACTGTGCTTCTCTCAGTTTTTCCCTGTGTGATTCTCTCTTCTTGGAATGTTCTGTCTCTCTTAACTGTCAGATCTCAGCTCACCTGTCTCTGTTGAAGAGTGGTCCCTCCAACAACTTCAAATAGGTCACTTCCCTTGACATGTATACACATGGGATCCTGTATTTGTCCCTCTCGGCACTGATCCCAATTTAATTACTAGTGTATTTCCTTAGTTTTGTCTCTCGAATACCTAGCATCGTCCCACATACAGTAGCTACTCATTAAGCAGGTATTTGTTGAATGAAACTGTTACTTATTGCTTCCGCCATGTACGTGGGCAGTGAGTGTTCACATTCCATTAGTCCAGCCCCCATGTGTGGCTGGAAACCATTTTGAAAGTTATTTTCAGGGGGATGACTCTACGGTCTCTTTCAGCCCCCAGGATGAAGCAGCCCCATATCATAAAGCTACACTTCAGAGCTGCTTCTCTTTCCTTGTGCTATAGGAAATCCCATTTTCTCCTACTCCATGCTCAGTGGAGTTAGAGGCAGTCTACACACCCAACATAGACTCATAAATGCTTCATGAATCCAGCAGGTATTGAAAGAGAGCCTGGTAGTTTCAACCCCTGGAGACAGTCCCTGGAGCCAACGAGTGTCCCCAGCAGCACTGACTCCAGCTTAGATGTTCCCGAAGGAACCTGGATCCACCTGTGACTGGGGCCACGCGGGCTGTGGAGCTCGAGTGCCTGCTTGGTGTATGTGGCATGCCAAGAGCTTGGTTTATGAGGATTTCAGAACTGCATGCCAGTGCAAGGGGTGGGGCTTATTAAACTCCTGCAGAGGAAGAGGCGAGGTCTCAGCCTTCACTGCCGGGGGCAGGGGGGCAGGTCCTGATACCTTGTTACCTCCATGGCCCCTCTCAGCTTTGACTCTGGATCCTGTCCCTCAGCCTGTGTAGACAGAGCTGCTTTATAAAGCTGTAGGGTGGAGGAGTAGGTGTGTCCATTGGCACAGGGAAGACAGGGGGCTGCTAGGCTCTTATAAATCACCCTACACAAAAGCATGGGGATACGCTGCCTTTGGCTGTGTCACTTTTCAGGCTTGGAGCCATCTTCCTGTGCAGGGAAAATGGCCAGAGCTCTGGCCTGGGGCTTCAGCAGTCTGCTTAGCAGCCGTATGAAGCAGGCCTGCCCTCGCCAGTGCTGGGGGAGCCTTGTTTCCTGGCCTCTGCTGGCTCAGGCTGTGGATACTGTGAAAAGAGCTTGTGAGGGTTGGGCGTACCTGTGTGTATTTGGGATTAGGGGTTAAAGAGGAAATCAAGGGCCTTCCTGGTGGTCCAGTGGTCCTCAGATCTACTGCAGGGAGCACAGGTTTAATCCCTGGTCCGGGAACTAAGATCCCACAAGCTGTGCAGCACAGCCAAATGAATAAATACATATTTTAAAAAAAAAAGTCACAAAGCACAGGTGAATCAGAGAAGTCATTCTCAAAATCACCACCTCGCCCCTAAATTCCTCCTCTGAGAGTCATATCCTCTGGCAGTTAAAAGGCCTTTGGAGTTCTCAGATTCCCTCTGGATGAAAATGAGAGCCTGAAGATGGAGAAAGTCTTAGCATCACCCACCAATGGGGCCAGGTGATGGCGGGGGCAGGGCAGCAGGGAGGGCAAGCAGAGTGCTGGGATGAGATGTGTATAAGAGACAGCTTGCAAAGTCATGCTGAAAATTCTCCAAGCAAGGCTTCAACAGTACGTGAACTGAGAACTTCTAGATGTTCAAAGTGTATCTACAAGTCTGTTCTCTACATCTGTCTCCATTCCTTCCCTGCAAACAGGTTCATCAGCACCATTTTTCTAGACTCCATATTTGTGCATTAATAGAAGGAGAGGGTGGAACAAATTGAGAGAGTGGCGTTGACATATACATACTGCCATGTGTGAAATAGATGGCTACTGGAAAACTGCTATGAAGCAGAGAGCTCACCCTGTGCTCTGGGATGACTTAGAAGGGTGGAATGGGGGAGGGGAGGGAGGTTCCACAGGGAGGGTATGCATACAAATATATGGTTATGACTTGTACAGCAGAAACCCAGCATGGCATTATAAAGCTATCTTCCTCCAGTTAAAAAATTAATTAAAAAAGATACTTCCTCGACGTCACTGACGGTCCTGATGGTTCCAGTTTATTCACTGACTGAGCATGTGTTTATCAGAGCCTGTCCTGGGTCAGACACTGTCTCAGCTCAGAAGAAACAGTGTAGGGCAAAACAGACAGGGCGCCCTTTCTGGAGAGGGCAGACAATCACAGAGTCTTGCAGAAGTTGATGCTAGGTGTGGTTTCTGTGATGGAAAGACTAAAGGAAGGGTTGTGGGGGCAGGGAGAGAGAGCTGAAATGAAGTCCTCAGGAAGGGGCTCTCTGAGGTGATGGGAAGGAGCTAGTTATGCTGTTGGGACAAGGTATTCCACACAGTGGGAAGAGCAAGTACCACAGGCGGGACTCAGTCTGGTAAATATAAGTAACAAAAAGGAAACCACTGTGGGTGGGGCATCCAGGGGGAGAAAAGGTTATGGGAGATGAGTCAGGGCTGGCCCTAATAGGTTATGGGAGGAAACTGGACTTTACTTCAAGTATGATGGGCCGCTTTGAGAGGATCTCAGCAGAAATAGCCATGGCCTGCTTTATTATCAGGTTTTCTTTTTGAAACCATCACTCTAGAAGCTCTGTGGAAAAGGATTTATAGGGGAGAAGAGTGAAAACACAAAGATAAAGTTGAGAGTTCTTGCAGAGGCTCAGGCAGAGGATGGTATTGGCTAGGGATAGGATCATGGCAGGTAGAAGAAAGAGAGGTTCCATCCACATTGTAATATGTTGATGTAGAAATGGCAGAACCTGCTGATGGGTTCTGTGTGTATATGAAAGGACTGCTGGTTAGGAAAAGGCAGGAATCAAGGCACCTCCTGGGGTTTTAGCTTGAGCATCTATAATGGTGCCGTTTTCTGAGATGGTGCCCGTTCGATGAGGAGCATGTCTGGGGAAGAAATTAAAAGTTGTTTCCTACTTTCAAGTGGCAACCAGAGGGAAGGGCTTCCTGGACATCTGAATGGGAATGGTCAATTATATCTGGTAAGGGGCTCATCTTTAAGACATGAACAAGTAACAGATTCAGAAACTGAACATCCTTGCCCTTCCTTTCTCACAAAACCAGGGGCTAGGAATTGATTATCTGACCACATCTTCCATCAGTTGTTCCTATAGAGTGTGGGGCCACTGGGGGACACTAAGTGTCCTGGGGGACGTGGGTTGCTCTCACTGCCCACTTTGGCTTGAGGAGGAAGCCCAAAGGCTTTGGCTTTGTATAGTCCCACACAGACTGCAGGACAGTATGAGACACTTTCATCCGACCTTTTCTTTCCTTTCTCCTGCACTGGGAATACATTTGCACTAAGGTAAAATCTACACATTCCCTTATAAAATTCTTGCACACTGAGTCTCATCTTGGGTCTTGGTATCTGTTTCTTGGAAAGCCTCGACCAGCACACCTCCTTGCTGACTTCAGAAGAGACAAAGGTCATACGCCAGCAGGGCAGCAGAGGAAGGTTTGCCCATGCCCTTTGTGAAGTGGATTGAGTTCTTGGAAATGAACAATGGGAGGAAGCATCACTGTTGAGGAATTCAATCCTCATTTTTAAGAAGATGTGAGAAAATGATATTGGGAATTAGTGTGTAATTTTTAAAAATAAATCTCTCCATTTTCTCTAATATGCAGCACTGCAAATAATCCACTATCAATAGCATGATAGCCATCTTAAATTCAGTATAATGAACTCTGCACAATTAATTCCATTTATCATTCTGTACTCATAAGAATCATGTAGACTTTCCCAACCCTAAATCAGTTCATTGCCCATACATTTATGTGCTTTGGTACAGATAATATGTGTGTCTTGTTTCTCATCAAATGTTCTGTGACAATTAGATTTCATAAGTTAGAGTTCTTCCTGGGAACTTCCTTTCTCAATTCCACCGAATTCTCTTTCGATACTGAACTGTTTTAGGCTGATGTTTATCTTCTGCCAATTTCCTTTATCTACATGTCCATCAATTTGCTTTTTATTTTTCTTTATTTCTTCCTTGTTTAGTTGTCCCCAGAAGTAATGTCAATATACATGGAAACTAACATTTTCTTGATCAACCAAAGTTATTCAGAAGTTGTTGTTCAGTTGCCCAGTCATGTTCAACTCTTTGTGACCCCATGGACTGCAGCACCCCAGGTCTCCCTGTCCCTCACCATCTCCCAAAATTTGCCCAAGTCCATGTCCATTGATCGGCGATGCCATCCAGCCATCTCATCCTCTGATGCCCTCTTCTCCTTCTGCCCTCAATATTTCCAAGCATCAGGGACTTTTCCAGGGAGTCGACTATGTACATCAGGTGATCAAAATACTGGCGCTTCAGCTTCAGCACCAGCCCTTCCAATGTGTATTCAGAGTTGATTTCTTTTCAAATTGACTGGCTTGATCTCCTTGCTGTCCAGGGGACTCTCGGGAGTCTTCTGCAGCACCACAGTTTGAAGGCATCAATTCTTTATGGTCCAGCTCTCACAACCATATATGACCACTGGGAAGACCGTAGCCTTGACTATATAGACCTTTGTCAGCAGAGTGATGTCTCTGCTTTTCAACACATTGTCTAGGTTTTTCATAGCTTTCCTGCCATGAATCAATCATCTTCTGATTTCATGGCTGCAATCATTTTAGAGCCCAAGAAGAGGAAGTCTGTCACTGCTCCCACCTTTGCCCCCTCTATCTGTCATGACATAATGGGGCTGGATGTCATGATCTTAGCTTTTTTAATAGTTTTAACCTGACTTTTTCACTGTCCTTCTTCACCCTCATCAAGAAGTTTTTCAGTTCTTCTTCACTTTCTGCCATTAGGGTAGAATCATCCACATATCTGAAGTTGCTGATATTTCCCCGCCTATCTGATCCAGCTTGTAACAGCCCCAGCCCAGCATTTTTCATGATGTGCTCAGCATATAGGTTAAACAAACAAGGTGCCAACAGACAGCCTTGTCGTACTCCTTTCTCAATCCTAAACCAATCAGTTGTTCCATACAGGATTCTACTGTTCTTTCTTGACCCACATGCAAGTTTCTCAAGAAAAAAGTAAGATGGTCTGATATTCCTGTCTCTTTAAGAGATTTCCAGAGTTTGGTACGATCCACACAGTCAAAGGCTTTAGCATAGTCAGTGACACAAAAGCAGATGTTTTCCTGGAATTCCCTTACTTTCTCTATGATCCAGCAAATGTTGGCAATTTGATCTCTGGTTCCTCTGCCTTTTCTAAACCCAGCTTGGATGTGTAGAAGTTCTTGGTTCAGGTAACACTGAAGCCTAGCATGCAAGAGTATAAACATGACCTTACTAGCATGAGAGATTAGTGCAGTTGTTTTGGTTTTTGAATGTTTGGTTTGAACATTCTTTGGATGAGGATTGACCTTTGCCAGTCCTGTGGTCACAGCTAGGTCTTCTAGATTTGCTGACATATTGGGTGCAACACTTTGATAGCATCAGCTTTTAGAGTTTTGAATAGCTCTACTGCAATTCCATTGCATCTACTAGCTTTATTGACAGAAGTGTTTCTTAAGGCCCACTTGACTTCACACTCCAGAATATCTGACTCTGGGTGACTGACTGACTACACCATCATGGTTATCCACTTCATTAAGATCTTTTCTGTACAGTTCTTCTGTGTATTCTCTCTATCTCTTCTTGGTCTTGTCTACATATTCTAGGTTTCCACCATTTCTGTCTTTTATTGTGCCCATCTTTTGGTGGAATGTTCCCTTGATATTTCCAATTTTCCTGGAGAAATCTCTAGTCTTTCCCCTTCTGTAGTTTTCACCTGTTTTTATGCATTGTTCATCAAAGAAGTAAATTATTCATATTCAGAAGTAAATATGTTCAAACTGGAAATCTTGGTTAAGAAAATTTATAATTGTGAAGGAATAATGATTCCATGCAGAGTGCTACATGGGTTTTTGTGCAGATAATCGACACTAAGAGCATATTTATTGACTATGCCAAAGCCTTTGACTGTGCGGATCACAATAAACTGTGGAAAATTCTGAAAGAGATGGGAATACCAGACCACCTAACCTGCCTCTTGAGAAATCTGTATGCAGGTCAGGAAGCAACAGTTAGAACTGGACATGGAACCACAGACTGGTTCCAAATAGGAAAAGGAGTACGTCAAGGCTGTATATTGTCACCCTGCTTGTTTAACTTATATGCAGAGTACATCATGAGAAACGCTGGGCTGGAAGAAACACAAGCTGGAATTAAGATTGCCAGAAGACATATCAGTAACCTCAGATATGCAGATGATACCATCCTTACAGCAGAAACTGAAGAGGCACTAAAAAGCCTCTTGATGAAAGTGAAAGAGGAGAGTGAAAAAGTTGGCTTAAAGCTCAACATTCAAAAAAACGAAGATCATGGCATCCGGTCCCATCACTTCATGGGAAATAGATGGGAAAACAGTGGAAACAGTGTCAGACTTTATTTGGGGGGGCTCCAAAATCACCACAGATGGTGACTGCAGCCATAAAATTAAAAGATGCTTACTCCTTGGAATAAAAGTTATGACCAACCTAGATAGCATATTCAAAAGCAGAGACATTACTTTGCTGACTAAGGTCTGTCTAGTCAAGGCTATGGTTTTTCCTGTGGTCATGTATGGATGTGAGAGTTGGACAGTGAAGAAGGCTGAGCGCCAAAGAACTGATGCTTTTGAACTGTGATGTTGGAGAAGACTCTTGAGAGTCCCTTGGACTGCATGGAGATCCAACCAGTCCATTCTGAAGGAGATCAACCCTGGGATTTCTTTGGAAGGAATGATGCTAAAGCTGAAACTCCAGTACTTTGGCCACGTCATGAGAAGAGCTGACTCATTGGAAAAGACTCTGATGCTGGGAGGGATTGGGGACAGGAGGAGAAGGGGACGACAGAAGATGAGATGGCTGGATGGCATCACGGACTCGATGGACGTGAGTCTGAGTGAACTCTGAGAGATGGTAATGAACAGGGAGGCCTGGCGTGTTGCGATTCATGGGATCGCAAAGAGTTAGACACGACTCAGCGACTGGACTGAACTGAACTGAAGAGCATATTCATTCATTGATGTTTTAATTATATTTGTTGGGTACCTGCGGATATCAGGTCCTCAGGGTACTTGGAAACCATCAGATCAGAAATCCCTCACATTTCTTTTGAGAAGGGTGCCTTAAACATTGAGAGACTCTTCCAGTTTTCAAAGACCTGTCTACTTACCTCCAGGAGAAATTGACACCTTAGTAGTGGAGTTACCCTCTAAAATTGCTGAGATCATGATTTCTCCATTGAGGTACAATGATTGCTTGCCCAACTCTCTGAAAATTCAGAGTCCAAATTTATTTCAGAAATTCATCGTGATGTGTTTAACCTTTGATGCCTTTTGCAGGAATGATTTATGAAGTTTGTTTCTTTTTATGGCAGTTTCTCCGACCACGTTGCAAGTGATATAAGATTGTAATTTCAGACAGTTATTCTCTTGACAGCATGTGCTCAAGTTCATACAGCAAGAGAGGTGCTCCTCTTTCTTTTTTCCAGAAAAATTGGAGGCTCTGTTACCTCAGTTGCATTGCTGCAGTTGGTATGCAAACTGCTGAATCAACCCGTTGCTTGTCTTTCAGAACCAAAGAAAAGATTGATCTTGTTACCATGTAAATGGACTTTTGCCCCACTAAATTGAATCTAAGCGTTAATTATGTGGCTCTGTCCTTGACAGCTTCAGGTATTCTTTCTGCTTTCCCTCAACTTTGTCTCTTTGTTCTCTCTCCCCTCAGTTCCTCTGCTCACACCTTTTATTTTTATGTGAGTAGTAGGCTCTATGTTTTAAATCCACTGCCAGGTCTTCTCACAGCCAACTCTTTGGTTTCAAAATACTGCAACATTTTATTTATTTGTTTGTTTATTTTTAAATGTAGACTGCACTGAGTCTTCACTGCAGCACATGGGCTTTCTCCAGTTGGGGTGTGCTGACTTAGTTGCCCTGTGGCATGTGGGATCTTGGTTCCTCCACCAGGGATCAAACCAGTGTCCCCTACATTGGAAAGCAGATTCTTAACCACTGGACCACTCAGGGAAGCCTCCACTGTAACGTTCTTAAATATCATTAACAGCCCCCGAGCTTTAGTTTTTGTGGATCACACCTATTACTATTTATTTCATTAGTAATTAGAGGTAATAAAATCTAAAATATATATCTTTATTAATTCAGTTAAAATAATTGAAAAACCTATCCCATATTGATGAAAATGGCATAGTTTTTATTAAAAAAGAATGACATTATCCAAAATTTTAAAATAATGAGGAGTGTACCATTGTTTTACATTTTTGCAAGTATCTGGCTTTTCAGAAGGCAGCTAAATTCTCATATCTGTTTCTGGATTTAATCTGTTATGGTACCTCTTATATAGCCTCTGGAAAACTGCAGAGAGAGTGAAAGAAAAGACAGAAAATAGTATCTTAGTACTGTATGAAAATAAGTTTGACCTTGTGAATCTCAAAGAATCTCAGGGACCCCTCAGGGTCCTGGGCTATACTTCCAAACTGATGTACTAGGGTTAGAGATACAGGCATCTTTCCTGACCATTTGGTAGTGGAAAGACACAAAATGGTATTTACAGCCTGGTTTAGTCATTGATATGCTAAGGATAGGCTGGGGGCTATGGGAGGACAAGGAGAGAGCTAATTCAGTTTGGTGGTGTTTTTCAGGTTGGAGAGGAACAGGGAGTCAGAAAATGCTTTCCTGAGTCAGTGGTGCCTGAGCTGAGCAGATAATTAAATTTGAATGCAAATAGTCCACCTTGACTGATACCTTGATATTCAGGGCTGATCATGAGAGTGACTAGGGCATTTGGCTTGTGGCTTTATGGTGATTGTATGTTTGGTGGTCGTGGAAAGGAGGATTTTCTTGCCTATCCTCTACCTCTGGTATTTCACAACTTCCTGGGAAGGAGCCAGAGCTGGAGAAATGCAGATAACAATCCACATAAATAAGAAGTGAAATTGACCTGCCAGTGCTTTCTTTCAGAAGCACTGAGAAGCAGGTGAGCATTTTGCAGTGAATATACTGTAAACCTGATAATTGCCATTCATTGTTCTGAACATCTTGGGATCAAAGGCATGAAATGGAATTTGCAATAAAAATGTATCACACATTTGCTACCCTCTAGAACAAAGTTGATAGCAAAAGCCACAAAGGTTTTATTTGTTAGTTTGCCAGTAGAGAAATAAGAATTTGGGGTTTCTGTCTGAGATTAAAAGGAATTTGCACTGCTACATCCAATCTTCTCACTCATTTTGAATACAACATTTTAAAAGATTCTTCAGTGAGTATGATGGTTGTTTTATGTTTCCGTTTGGCTGGGTGATAATACCTAGTTATTCAATGAAACACTCATCTAGGTATTGCTGTGAAGGCATTTTGGAGATGTGGTTAATGTCTCCAGGCAGTTGATTTTAAGTAGAGGAGATGATCCTCAGTAATGTGAGTGGGCCTCATCCAATCAGATGAAAGCCTTTAAGAGCATTCTGCCTCAAGTGTGTGTGTGTGTGTGTGTGTGTGTGCGTGCGTGTGTGTGTGTGTATGTGTGTGCGCGTGTGTTACTTGCTCAATCATGTCCGATTCTTTGGGACCCATGGACTGTAGCTCACCAGGCTCCTCTGTCCATGGAATTCTCCAGGCAAGAATACTGGAGTGGGTAGCTATTTCCTTCTCCAGAGGATCTTCCCAACCCAGGGATTGAACCCAGGTCTCCTACACTACAGGTAGATTCTTTACCATCTGAGCCACCAGGGAAGCCCAAGACCGCCTCAAGACTGTAGCATTAACTCCTGATTGAGCTTCCAGCCTGCAGGCCTACCTCAACACACACACACACATACACACAGACATAGGCTTCCCTTGCGGCTCAGCTGGTAAAGAATCTGCCCGCAATCCTGGAGACCTGGGTTCGATCCCTGGATTGGAAAGATCTCCTGGAGAAGGGAAAGGCTATCCACTCCAGTATCCTGGCCTGGAGAATTCAATGAACTATATAATCCATTGGTCACAAAGAGTCAGACATGACTGAGCAACTTTCACTTTCACTTCACTTTCATATACATACATACATGCACATATACATGCACATGTGTATATATCTGTATGTGTATGTGTATAATCTACCTCTTTATCTGTCTCTATCTCCATCTCCCACTGGTTCTATGGCTCTGGAGAACTCTGGCTGTTCTAGAGAACTCTGTGTTCTGGAGAACTCTGTGTCTACTCAGAGCACTTGGTCCAAGACTCAACCCCCAGGGTTGGCATGGAAACAAATGTGTGCTGCTGCACTGACTCTGGCTGGAAGAGGAATTACCCAAGGAATGGGAACCTCAATTCTTCCATTAGAGACCATGGCCTTGTATGATTTCCTGAAGCTTCCTGAGCCTCCATACCATCATCTATGAAATGGTGTCCTTGCAGCCCTCACAGGCGCAGTTGGAAGCATTTAATGAGATCACAACTATAAAGTCTGGCACACAGTAGGCCCTCCAGAATGGCCATTCCTGATTGGTTACATGGTGGTTGTGGTTGAGCAATGGCTATTACAGAAAGAGTTGTAGACAGTTATATTTAGAAGCATCAATTCTAAAGTAAGTTATAGGCTGGTTTTAGGGGTTAGAGATGCTTAAAATGCAGTGAGAATGAGATATTGAAGTAATAACAATCTTGGGGAATTATAGATATAACAATTTAGTGCACACTTCAGTCCGATAATGTTGTTCAGTAGGTAAGACATTTTGTGTGGAAAAGCGAGTTGGCTCTAGCAATTGATGGGAATATTAAACCTTCACAGTCTCTTCCCCCCATCTTCTTGATCTCAGGTGGCCTCAGCCTGCAGCAGCTTGAAGCAGAGTTTTGGTTCTCAGCTAGAGACTGAGGTCAGGTTGGGATGATGAGGGCACCAAGTCTTAGCCATTAGACCAGAGGTCAGTGAAATGGCCCTGGCCCTTCAGTTTTGCAGAAAAGAATTCTCATGAAGATGGAAAGCAGTGAAACAAGTCAAGTGTTTATTAGGAGGAAAAAAATGCAGTACATGTGGATAGACATATGGTGGACTCAGAGTCTCACCCTTGTGGTAATTTAATTCACTTATATGAAGCATTTCTTCTGGGTTTTCTCTGACTAATCATTTTGATTTTCCTGGTTCTGAGTCCATATGTGGTATATCTCAGGATCCTCCCATGTATACCAGAGCATCTCTCAGCCAAGATGGATTCCATCAAAAAGGCCTATGGGTTGGTAGGCTTAGCATCATTCCCCTTTTGACCTCCAAGGAGCTTTCTAGTCGGGAAGGTTTCCTTGACTTTGAGACTTAGAAATTTGTGGTCTCTTATGTCTTATCTGAGCAGGGCCCAGCCTTCTCCTTCAATTGTCCTGCTATTGATATTTTGGAGTTTCTGTCCATAGTGAATGAACTCCAGCCACTTACCCTTGGGTTGTTGGTGGGGCATCTTCCTCCTACCACATTCCTATTCTAAAAGATTTTTTCTTGATTGGGCTCCCAATCTTCTTCTGAGGCTTAATCTAATCTTCCCAGCCCACCACTAGACTTATTGGATAATTAGGGCATTGCCTGTCTGGGAACATGCTGGGTCCCATGTGGGTCTTGACAGGCTGTGGGTGTTGAGATTCAGAATCAAAAGGGCCTCTGCTGGGGACATTAAGATGCTCATCTCCGCTGAGTCAGCTTTGATCTGGCACCTTGTTTTATCTTCCTCCTGGTAAATGCAATATTGCCTGCCATATCAGTAAACAAAGGATGTCATAGCCATCAGCAATTGCAGCTGAAATGGCAGTCCACTCCAGTATTCTTGCCTGGAGAATCCCATGGACAGAGAAGCCTAGTAAGTTACAGTCCACAGGGTCGCAAAGAGTCGGACACGACTGAGCGACCTCATCTCAACTTGAACCAGCAAGCCCTAAGGAAGCTCAGGAGGGATAGAGTACATGCCATCCAGCAGCTATCAGACTGTAGCCCTCTTCCTAAGGTGCCTGCTTCCTGAGGAAACTCAGGATGAGAGAGCACAGGACACTGGCCTCAGATAGCTGAGGTGCATATCGAAGGAATGATGTCAGTGAGTCTAGACTCTTGCACTCATTTATATATAGAAGAGCACTAAATTCCTTAACTTGAGACATGTGGTTTAATTAATCATCTTTAATTGAGAGTAATATTCTGATGTTCTGACTACCTGCCCTTGTTGGAAACCACCTATGTTTCCTGGCTTTCCCCCTTGCCTCCTAGGAGCAATTCTCTCAGGGTGACTTGACTGGATAGTATTTTTATTTTTTTGGCTATACCACATAGCATGTGGGATCTTAGTTCCCCAACCAGGAGTTGAACCCTTGTCCCTTAGATTGCAAGTACAGAGTCTTAACCACTGGACCACGAAGGAAGTCCTTTTCAGGGTTACTTGAGATGCTGCCTCCTGGGCTTGATGTCCTAAAAATTCCTGCAGAATAAAACATAATTCTGAACTTTTAAGTTGTGAATAAGTTTTTAGTCAACATTCCCAATAACCCTGTGAGATTGGTATTACCTCCATTTTATAAAGGAGGGCAAGCAGAGGTCTAGGAAGATTGAAAGAATTGACTAAGATAATCTGTTGGTTACATAGTGTCAGGACCATGGCATTAAGCCCAGAACCCCTTGAACCCAATCTCAAGGTCTGTCTTAGGGCAAGCTTTGGGTAATTGGCTTTATTTGGATGGCTTCTTTAGAGGCGACTGAAAAATCTCACTTTTGTGAGATTCTACAATCCTGCACACACACAGAACTTGCTAGCCTTTCTCCTGATCCATATGCCAGTATGCACTGGAATAGTGATGTATGTGTCATCCTTGGGCTGGGCAATTTAGTTAGTGACTTTGAGATAACCCACACTCTGAACAATTGAATAATTATGGATAGCAAATGACAGATGGAAAGAAAGAAAAAAAATAGGTATGGTGGATTCATATATGGAAAGATGGACAGAAGGAAAATGAAACCATCAGGTGGCATTTTTAGGGATGGGGGGACTATGAGGAGCTCCAGTCCTTTATGTCTCAGCACAGAAAGAGTTCAGTGAGAGGCAAGGTGATAGATAGAAGTGATTTATTAGAATACGATGCTTGTGAGGCGTACGGGTAGGTGAGCGAGAGGGTGCCATCCCCTGAGAACTTAGTGGGCTACAGTTTTATGGTCAAAGGAAGAGTGGGGAGAGGGAAGAAACCACCTTCTTCCTCCTTCTTGAGTAGATGTCATGCTTCCATCATCAGGTTGGATAAAGGGGTTGTTTTGTCCCTGGTCCATGATCAAGCCAGGACTGTCATGGCATTGTGGAAAAATTGTTTCAGGTCTCAGTACAATGAGGGTCTTTGACTTTGAAACGTCGCCTTTCCCTAAATTATTGGTTTTTTTGTGTGTGCAGAGAACATGTCCTAGGGGTCATTAACTTACCTTACTGGGCGGACGTGGGTCTCCTGCCACCACTGTTTTACTATTTGGGGCCTGTCTCTTGTTCTATTGCAGAGTTTTGTTGCTAAGCAAGCCTGCTTGGTTTTGTGGTTAAGCAAACCTGCTTTCTTGAATAATCATTAACTTACAGGGGTTGCCCATACTTTTTTTTTTCCTACTTAGATCTTCTAATGAGATTAACTATTAAATGATCTGCTTTGTCCCTTTACTCTGTCCCTATCAAACGGAAAGAGGAAGGGAAGGAAAGCACCAGTCCACTCTCACTGATTGCAGCCATCAAGTAGATAAGGATTAATGACTCAACCATCTCTTCCTCACTTTTTCAACCCAATTAAAACAGTATAACTTAAGATTCATCTTTTGTGAAACTTTCCATGTGTGAGTCACACACATGGGATTTGCATTTAAATCCTCTAATTGGTACCTCTAGCAAGAGATATATATTGCCACTAATTAAGTGGTGGCAAATGCCACCCTGTTTTGAGAGACACACCCTCTTTCTATTTGGGTGATGGCAGAATACCTGCTCATTGGAACTAAAGTGCTGCTAATTGCTTTAGGCATTGGAAGTCCTGGGAATGCAAAGGAATGCTGACTTCATTTGTCAAGGTGCTGGGCACTGTGCCAGGACCTGTGGACATCATTGTGACTAGGGTGCTCCCTCTCCATGAATTGGGGGAAGGAGAGGCAAGGAACCAGCTAATGGCAATGCAGCAGTCCTATAACCTGAGAGTAGGCAGTGCTGGAGGATGAGGGGCTCAGGGAGGGCCACTGGAGGAGGTGGGGCTGGTGTTACATCTGGGAGGTTGAACAGACAGGAGCCAGGAAGAAAGGAGTGTGAGGAGAGCGGTAGTCAACACCATGAGGGCAAAGCCATGGGTCATGGAGGGAGCCAGAGTCTCTGGGTGGCTTCCGTGACCTTGTGGTTAGGAGAACTGCTGATGGACCCGAGGCAGGGAAGCACAGGACCAGATTTGCCCTTAGGCAGGCTTACCTCCACCAAGGCAGAGAGCCTATCCCACCCTCACTCCCAAGCAAGGAATAAAAATACTTTTTGAAATGCTATGACATTTGTTGTAGTTAGGAAGCATTTTATTGTAAGAACGGACACCCACTGAAACTAGTACAGATTTTCCAAAATGATTTGAAAGAATTACTGAAAGGCTTCACTTGGCAGCCTCAGACACCCTGCAGCAGGCTGGCAAGTTACTGAAGGTGTGATGAGCAGGTCCTGGACTGGAGAACAGGAGTGGGAAGCAGCCTGTATGTCCCCAGCAGTCTCTTAGGGTACTTCTCTTCTCTCTGTATTTGGCTCCCAGATCCTCTGTCTCCCGGCTGATTAGCTTTCTTGGATTTTAATAGCTTGCTGCTGCTGCTGCTGCTGCTGCTGCTGCTGCTGCTAAGTCGCTTCAGTCGTGTCCGACTCTGTGTGACCCCATAGACGGCAGCTACCAGGCTCCTAGCTCATTCTAAATGTTGGGTTGGGTGATCACTACATGAATGCCAGCCCCAACTCCTTATGAACTTTCACCTCAAGTACCCATTACCAAACGCATTATAGTTTCTCAGCCTCTTAAATGAAAGTTTAAAGATCCAATTAATTGGCCCAGCCTACTCCACCCACAGATTCCCTGGTCCAGGCAGCTTTACCAGGGGGTGAAGTCAGAAGGGGAGATTGGATATAACAAGCAAAAGAACAGTCTGTCATTAGCGTGACCTATTTACTAGGATGTAGTTAAGCTCACTGGAGCATTTTGCAAGCAGTATGGTATGTTTTTACTCACAATTCACTTTTACCCAGGAAAAGTATTGTAGTTCTGAGATTCAATGTGCCTAGCAATGGCTAGAGGGTCAACTGTAGGGTATAAATAGGAAGATTCAAAGGATGAATCATCAGCCACTTGGTGCTGAGGCTTGGATTGAGTGTTAATGCAGTATTTCAGAGGTGGAAGCAGAGAGACAAGAGCCAAGGAGTATTCTCAGGGTGTATCTGTGCTCTCGTTAAAGGCACGTGGTGGGGAGGGGGGCAAGACCTAATTTCTGTGTAAATGGAGCAGAAATATCACACTGGTGTTTCTCTATATAGATGCAAAGATGCAGGCATTTTCCAGAGGCTGAAATGTTGTGGAAAGGACAGGGTTCAACCTCGAGAGGAGTTGTAATGCCAACAGGAACGTTGTCTTATGAACTGATAAGAAGTCAGTTTTGAAGTTACAACCAAATGGAGCAACAAAGCATGTGCTGACTGGCCTCGATCTGTTGAAACACAAAGCAAAACATTTGTCAGAGAAGAAAAGAGATTAAATAGGAAATTATGGCCAAGCCACCAGTGTCAGTATCTATTACTTCTTTCTGGAAAAGAGATGGTTCTCCAGTGTAGCTTGAAGACAGAGTTTGGAGGCGGTTCCTGGATATTGTGTGCAAGACAGTAATCCCTAGTTGATGTAGATGATATCCATCAGTCTCACCTCTTGGCTGGCCTTGCCCTTCAAACTATAGTCTCCAACCAAATATAACTATTCATATTCCTCCCTCTACCCACTCCCCGTGGTGTAACAGTTGCTTTACTATTGAGTCCTTGCCCATGCAATGTTCTTTCGCTTGGGACCCTCCATATCCTGTATCCCTGCTTAATTCCTCCTGCTTTTGACTTCAGATCTGATTTCTCCAGGAGTTAATTCTGGATTACCATGGTTGGATGAGTGCTTCTCCTCTCTTTTCCCATAGCGCTCTTCTTTCCCTCTTCCTATCTCTTACTATCCTGGTTTCACGGATCCTTTTCTACTCTGAGAGTCCCTTGAAAATAAGGACTTTGTTGTTGTCCCATATTTATTGAAGTATAATTTACACACAATACAATTCACTGTTTTTAAATATGCATATCGGTAAGTTTCAACAAGGCACACAGAGGTGTAACCATCACCACAATTGAGATACAGAATAGTTCCATCTTCCCAGAAAGTTCCTTGTCCTCTTTGGCAAGCAGACTCTACCAATTACCGATCTGTTATCTGTCCCAATACTTTGGCATTTTCTGTACTCTTACCTGGAAAATTCCATGGGCAGAGGATCCTGGTGGGCTGCAGACCATGAGGTCGCTAAGAGTCGGACAGGACTGAGCGACTTCACTTTCACTTTTCACTTTCATGCATTTAGAGAAGGAAATGGCAACCCACTCCAGTGTTCTTGCCTGGAGAATCCCAGGGACAGCGGAGCCTGGTGGGCTACCATCTCTGGGGTCGCACAGAGCCGGACGCGACTGAAGCGACTTAGCAGCAGCAGCCGCAGCAGAATGTCATATGAATGGCATCGCACAGCATGTAGTCTTTCGTGTCTGACTTCTTTCATTTCACCAGTGAAATACTTTGGAGATTCACCTATTTTGTCATCTGGGTCAGTTGTTGATTTCATTACTGAGTAGGTGTCCATTATATGGATATATTGCAATTTGTTTATCCATTTGCTAGCTGATGGCCACTTTAGTTTCCACTTTGGCAGGATTCTGAACAAAAAAGTCTATGAAAGTTTACCCTGCAAGGGTTTTTATGTAATTTGTGTTTTCATTTCTCTTGGGTAAATACTAGGAATGGAGTTGCTGAGCCATTTTATAAGAAATTGCTAAACTGTTTTCAAAGTGATTTTATTATTTTACATTCTTACCAGCAATGGGTGAGTTTCAACTGCTTTACGTCTTCATCACAACGTGGTATTGTCAGTCTCATTTTAACCATTCTAGCAGTGACATGGTGATATCCCACGGTGGCTTTAGCTTACATATCTCAGATAACTATTAGTGCTAAATATCTCTTCTCATTCTTATTTGCTGTTTATGTATTTGCTCTGGTGATAAGTGCTCTGGTGATAAATTTTTGCCCCTTTGAAAGCAGATTATTTGTCTTTGTTTTGTATGAGTTCTTTTTAAATTTTGGATACAAGCCCTTTATGAGATGTGCTTATTTAATGTTTTCTCCTATTTCTTTTATAAAGTTGAATCAATTTTATCTTTTATAAGTCATACTTGCTTTTGTCCCTTCTAACAAATCTTTGCCTAACCTAAGGACTCTCAGGGTTTCTTCCTATACTTTTTTTTTCAAGGTTTTGTAGTTTTAACTCCTACATTTAAGACCATGATCTATTTAGAGACGCTTTTTGTGTATGATGTGTAGTAAGTAGGACTGCAGAGTTTTGTTTTGTTTTGTTTTTTTTTTTTTTTTTCTCATGGATATCCAAAGCAGCATTTAACGAAAGGATTATCTTTCTGCCCCACTGAGTTACATTGGAACCTTTGTTAGAAGTTAATTGACCGTATGTATGCACATTTGTTTCTATACTCTTCAGTCTTTATTTTGATCTATCTGTTTATCTTTATGTTAGTATCAGACTGTCTTGATTAGAGTAGCTTTATAAGAAGTTTTAAAATCAAGTAGTTCAAGTCCTCTAACATTGCTCTTCTTTTCAAAGTTGTTTTGACTATATCAGATCTTTTTCATATAAATTTTAGAATTAACTTCTTATCCATTTTAAAAATTCTGCTATTATTTTGACTTGGGTTGCACTGACACAAATCAAGTGGGACAAAGTTTACATCTTAACTATATCAAGTTTACTAAATCGTGAACATTGCCTGTCTTACAACTAAGACCTCTCCAGTCTTCATTAAATTCTCTCAGCAATATCTTAGTGTTGTCAGTATACATATCTTACATGTATTTTGTGAAAGTTATTTCTAAATGTTTGTGTTTTTGGTGCTATAATATTCATATTTTAAAATTCAAACTTCCAACTGTTTATTTCTAATACATAGAAATACAATTGATTTTTATAGATCAACTTTCTAACCTGTGACTTTCATAAACTCATATATTAGTTCTAGTGGTACCTTTGTAGATTCCATAGAGTTTGCTTCACTGAGGAGTACGTCAAGGCTGTATACTGTCACCCTGCTTATTTAACTTGCATGCAGAGTACATCGTGAGAAACGCTGGACTGGAAGAAACACAAGCTGGAATCAAGATTGCCGGGAGAAATACCAATAACCTCAAGTATGCAGATGACACCACCCTTATGGCAGAAAGTGAAGAGGTGCTAAAAAGCCTCTTGATGAAAGTGAAAGTGGAGAGTGGAAAAAGTTGGCTTAAGCTTAACATTCAGAAAACGAAGATCATGGCATCTGGTCCCATCACTTCATGGGAAATAGATGGGGAAACAGTGGAAACAGTGTCAGACTTTATTTTTGTGGGCTCCAAAATCACTGCAGATGGTGACTGCAGCCATGAAATTAAAAGATGATTTGTCCTTAGAAGAAAAGTTATGACCAACCTAGATAGTATATTCAAAAGCAGAGACATTAATTTGCCGACTAATGTCCATCTAGTCAAGGCTATGGTTTTTCCTGTGGTCAGGCATGGATGTGAGAATTGGACTGTGAAGAAGGCTGAGCGCCGAAGAATTGATGCTTTTGAACTGTGGTGTTGGAGAAGACTTCTTGAGAGTCCCTTGGACTGCAAGGAAATCCAACCAGTCCATTCTGAAGGAGATTATCCCTGGGATTTCTTTGGAAGAAATGATGCTAAAGCTGAAACTCCAGTACTTTATAGCCACCTCATGCGAAGAGCTGACTCATTGGAAAAGACTCTGATGCTGGGAGGGATTGGGGGCAGGAGGAGAAGGGGACGACGGAGGATGAGATGGCTGGATGGCATCACGGACTCGATGGACATGAGTCTGAGTGAACTCCGAGAGATGGTAATGAACAGGGAGGCCTGGTGTGTTGCGATTCATGGGGTCACAAAGAGTTGGACACGACTGAGCGACTGAACTGAACTGACTGAACTAAAGTTCAGAACACCAAAAATATACAAAGGAGGCTCATTCCAAATATGATGCAAGTTAAAATGGAGGACTACTCAGCCATTTGATGATATAAATGAATCAAGAATCCAGTTGGTCTGGGTACAAGGAATGGTGTTCTTGAATTGACAGCTGGACCTCTAAGAAGGAAAAGTAATCCATGCCCACTACTTGGATTGGCCATGAACTGTGTCCTCATAATCAAAATAATGTCAATTTTACATACTGATTTGCAACCCTGAGGATGTGATCTATACACTAACAAAGTTTTCATTTGGGTTACTTATCAAGATGCAAATGTTTATCAATGTTGACAAAAGAGAAGTTGAGATAGATCTGAAGGAAGTTAGAAAGTAGGAGAGGGATGAAGAAATTTTAGGACCATGAACCTTCTTATTTTCTAAAAATGGAACGTTTAAACCCCTCTGAGACTCAGTTCCTCACCTGTACAATGATATGAAGGGGTATCTAGAGGGGCTGTTGGGAAGCCTAAAGAATGTATCTTAAATGCCTAATGTGTGGTAGGTACTCAACTAACAGTAGTAGTGATAAAGAGGAAAATCCTCACTAATGAGGAAGAGGTGTCAACTTCTCAATATTAGGGTCTATAAATATTAGGGCCTATAAAACATCTTTCCTGTAGGCATGTCACTGCCCATAGAGCAGCGGTGAATCTGAGTGATGAAAAGTCAGGGGCTATGTATACAGCCCAGGATGCCTGAATGACACGACAGCCCTATGGGTGGCGTCATCATCCCCATTTTACAACTGAGGGAGTTGAGATACTGAGAGGCCAAGGGACTTGCAGGGGATCAGCCCTCAAGTGACTGAGCCAGGGCTGAAACCCAGAAACTATGACCTTAGATTCTGTTGTCTGCCACTGAGCCGAGTGGCACATGAACCTGAAGCATTGAGTGAGCTCCTGGCGTATCTTTTGTACACATTTCTAATAAATAGGCCCCTGGGTTTACTTAAAGGAAAAAAAAGATCAATTATTTTTCCCAACAGTTGCAAATTATTTACATTCCATTTGTGTTGATGGCCAATAAAAGAGCAGAGGAGCACGGCTACAGCCCAAAGTAGCTGTAATTCTTCCAGAGTCCATAATAAAGCACTGGTTTGAATGCCAACGTGTGAGCATGGATGAGCCCGCTGCCACATTAAAAAGGCCTATTCTAGGCAGAGGGGCTCTCTTCCCTGGGCTTGATTCAACCTTCAGAAATAGGTTTCAGGGATTTACTGTCTCACAGTGCTAGGCCAAAAATCTGAAACCAGATTGTCAGCAGGACCATGATTGCTCTGAAAGTCTCCCTGGTAGCTTTCGGTAGTTCCTCAGGTGTGGAAGCACAGCTTCAGTCTTCATATGGTGATCTCCTTTTGTGTGTGTCTGTCCCTCTCTGTGTGCAAATTTTCCCCTTTCATAAGGACACCAGTCATTTTGGATTAGGGTCCACCCTAATAACCTCATATTACTTGATTACCTCTGTATAAAGACCCTGTCTTCAAATAAGGCCACATTCCAAGGTACTGGAGGTTAAGAATACAATGTGCTGGGAGGATATACCTCAACTACTAACATATTTTAAGTGTATTAATTGTATATTATATAGTGTATCAGAGAAGGCAATGGCACCCCACTCCAGTACTCTTGCCTGGAAAATCCCATGGATGGAGGAGCCTGGTAGGCTGCAGTTCATGGGGTCTTGAAGAGTCAGACACAACTGAGCAACTTCACTTTCACTTTTCACTTTGATGCATTGGAGAAGGAAATGGCAACCCACTCCAGTGTTCTTGCCAGGAGAATCTCAGGGACGGGGGAGCCTGGTGGACTGCCGTCTATGGGGCTGCACAGAGTTGGACACGACTAAAGTGACTTAGCAGCAGCAGCAGCAGCAGCAGCATATAGTGTATCGTTCAGCTGGTCAGATTATTGAAGAGAATCTTCAAATGCTAGGTGATTTAGACAATTAAATAGACTCAATCTTTCATTGATCAGGAAATATTCAAATGTGTGCTATATCTTCACACATATTTTGGTACTTATCTATATATATGTATATAAAGTTTAATAATAACTCCTAATGATGGATCAGATAAGGTTGAGGTAAAAAAATCCTTGTACACAGTTGTAATCTGCTGTTTTGTTGACTGATAACAAGCTTTAACTCTGAAACATCTATGAATAGTAGCATTTGAGAAATAAAGCTTTGGATCAATTATTCAAAATATCTACACTAGGCATCTGCATGCTTCCCTGGTGGCTCAGACGGTAAAGAATTTGCCTGCCATATGGGAGATCCAGGTTCGATCCTTGGGTGGGAAGATCCCCTAGGAAGAAAATGGCAACCCACTCCAGTATTCTTGCCTGGAGAATTCCATGGACATAGGAGCCCGGCAGACTATAGTCCACGGGTTGGATAGTCACAAAGAGTTGAACGTGACTGAGTGACTAACACACATACACACACATGCTAGGCATCTAGAAATAGAAATAATGGGATTTTAGCAAATTCATAATTTTATTATGGATTGGTTATTCAAATGATGATATTAAAAGTCAGTCTTTGTTTTATTGTTTCCATTGTTTTCCAGTGAACAAGCACAAACCATGGATTGAGACTTCGTATCATGGAGTCATAACAGAGAACAATGACACAGTCATTTTGGACCCACCATTGGTCGCCCTGGATAAAGATGCACCGGTCCCTTTTGCAGGTGAGATGATGGCTTAGCATGGTCGGGCTGCACTCACTTGAGAGATGTTTCGAGAAAACTCCACGATTTTTTTTGCTGTTGTCACCACCTGTGCCTTTCACAGATGAGTTTGTGCTTTCAAAGCTGGGTTTCTTCTGATTCCTTGTAAATTCTGTACCTCCTTATGGTTTTTCTCCTTGGTGTTGCCTCCAATGCAAGACCCTTATATGTTCTTCTTCTGAGAGATGGTGTATGATATATTGCTAAAGTAGTCCCTGAAGTTGGAATAGTTGGGCCAGCAAGGTCCATAGGTGATTTCCCCTCTAGAAAGTTGACTCATACAGATGAGAAGATGTGTGACCCCCTGTTCCCACTACTCACGATCATGGGCAGATGAAGACTTGTAACTTGGTGGATTGACAAGAGAAAAGGGAAAGAAAAAAGAAGCAGGAGTTATTTGTTAAGGGTCATGTCCTTGAGCTTCAAAATGGGTGTCCCATTTGGAGAAGGAATCTGGAGGCAGGGCCATTTTGTCCTTGCAGCTTGTAACTAAAGAGCCTTCTCAGTGTCATCAAGATGACCGTTGCTTCCTCCTCTAACCTCCTACAAGGGCCAAGTCCCCAGGAGGCTGTGTAAAGAAGATGTTATGTCTCATGTTTCCATAGATTTTGGCAAAGAAAAGGGGATGGGTGATGGCAGGGGGAGGAGAGGTTGGGCAAAGAATTTCTGAAGATGCCTACATCATGAGTGATATTGTTAACATTTTATAACTGTCAGGAGGAAGACAGGAAATTTAATGAGGGTTTTCAAGATTTCTGGAAGATTGCTTTATGATAGATGGGTGCCAAGCTGAGGTTTTCACCGTGATGAAGTCTATTTTTTTCTGACGGTTTGTCTGTTACTTTATGAGCTGCTTGGGGAGAAAAAATTGGCTCTTTCACACTTCTAAGAGATAAGCTTTGTGAAGGCCTTTTTCATTACAGAACATTTTATAAAGTAAGGAATGAGGAGTGAGTAAAATAGGGAAATTCAGCCTTATGTGAAGATAAACCCATAAGTATTCTTGCAGAGCATGGAGGAGACTCTCAGAAGAAGGCTTCATCTTTATGTTATGCAGAATGATAACCACAAGGAGTACCTAACTGTGACTTCCATGGTGTTTAGAATTGGGGCATTTCCGTATACTTTATGAAAATAAAGCCATCCTCAGAGGTCCCAACTCAACAAAATGCCACTTGGCAATGTAAATCCCATGCTGTCTTTTCCACAAAACATGAAATGTCTTCCGCAGACCTTTTTTGTCAGTCTTGGGAATATTCCAACTCATTCCTTTCTTGGACATAACTAAACTATATTGGGGTTAATCAGCAATCCTCACCAACCCTCTGGAAACAATCACTAGCAAAATTGTTTGGGTAATGGGAATGTTTGAATTGGCATATGATGTGTGCTTTAAAAAATGAAGTAGAGACAACATTTAGAAGTTGAGATATTTTGCATAAAACTGCAGGATTCTGGTTTATCTTGATGAGTCAGATCTGAAGTATCTGAAATACTGAGTTGTGGCTTCCTTGGTTAGATGGAATATGTTCAAGTCCTTTATTTACCTTTCCATTCAAGTGTGTGAACCCTGTTTAAGATATGAGAGAAAAGTAATGACATATTAATGAGAAGTATATGGATGCTGTTAAGTCACTGTAGTGTAGTGGGGCTAACACTTTAAAAGATGAAGGATGTGTCTGAGTATTCATTGTGTCTACATCAGTGTAACCCTGTTCTCATCCAGTAGTGAACTAGGAAACTGAGGTTGTTGATTAAGCTGTTTTACAGTTTAACTTGACTCTGTAATGTAAAGACCAAAGTGGGAAAAAAAATTTTTTTAAGCAAATCTGGTATTGAGAAGTTTGGATTTACAATGACTTACCTTCCTTGGTTGTTGACCTGAAAGATGCTTAATCATTTCACCTGAAGATTGACCAAAGGATTTTCTTCAATTCTAAATCCATCAAATACTCTAAACTTGGAGTTGAATTCTAACCGTTAAAGGTGACCACAGGTTTGTCTAACACTTCTTGAAAGTAAGATTGGCTTCTAAGTGAAGCCCTGAGTAGTCTCTCTGAAGACAATCTCTACACTCCTCTTGATATTTACAGCTGAATTAAAAAAAAAATCTAGCTTAATGCGTCAAAAATATAATCTTCCAAGCTCTTAAAGAATGAAAAATAAAGGTGCTTTTGAGAATGGTCAAAGCTATTTTTCTCAGCATTATTTATGATCAGCTCTAAGACAGGACACAGACACTAACTATCCATCCAGGCTGCAGGCGTTTATTTTAAAACATTTATCTTAAAAAGAAAATACTGAAGATTTATTTCAGATTCCTATCATTCTCATAAAATTGAAAAATTCATATCTACCAGCTCCATCACTTCCCGAAGTCAGCTGCAGCTTTTGGTGCCCCTTATCAACTGCTCTGGTATTGTATGTCAGGCTTTCCACCCTCATCCCAGTGGTCTTTATTTCCACTTAGCCGGTGAGATGAGCTGTAAGCTCATGGGGGGGATGGTTCCAACCGCGTCACTTTTGCTCTGTCTTGTTTCTCTTGAGATGTCCCCCCTTTAAAAGAAGTTTTTAAATAAACATTTCCTATGTAAGGTATCATTCATTTAAATAAAAATCATGATTGCATTTTGTGGATAAATGAAAAATCCAGGGATATAAAATATCGTTCATTGTGTATCTCCTGATTATGACAATCATGTTTATTATAGAATATGTAAACATTTCTTACTCCCAAAGAGAGCCTCTGTAACATAGCATATTTCCTTCCAGTCGTTGTTCTACTTTGTTTTAATCTAAAAATTTTGATCACACTTCATAGTCAATGTTATAACTTATTTTTCCTGTTAAACTAAGGAAGATATACCATTTTATTAAGTACTCTTCTGCAACTCATTAAATGCCTGCATGATTTCTGACTCAATGAATATTCTATAGTTTACTGTTTATTTTTTCCAACTTTATTGAGATATAATTGACATATAATGTGTAAGTTTAAGGCATACAACGTGTTGCCTTGATACAGTTACATGTTACAAAATGATTATCCCCATGTAGTGTTAACTAACATCTCCACCACCTCACATAATTGCCACTTATTTTTGTGGTGAGAATATTTAAAGTCTACTGTATTAGCAATTTTCGAGTATATAATACAGTGTTGTTAACTTTAATCACCATGCTCTGATCCATTAGATCCCCCAAGTTTATGACTGGAAGTTTGTATGCTTTGACTGACACCTCCCTAATTCCTCACTTCCAACCCCTTTTAACCACAATTCTGCTCTGTTTCTATGAGTTCAACTTTTTTAGATTCCACATATAAGTGACATCTCAGTATTTGTCATTCTGTCTGACTTATTTCACTGAGCGTTACTGCCCTCCAGGTCCATCCATATTGTCACAAATGGAAGGTTTTTCTTCTTTTCCTTCATGGCTGAATAATGTCTGTATATATTTCTTTATTCATCCATCCATTGACTGACAGGTAGTTTCTATATCTTGGCTATTGTGAATAATGCTGCAATGAACCTGGGAGTACAGATACCTCTTCAAGACTCTGATTTCATTTCCTTAGGATATATAACCATAAGTGAGATTGCTAGATCATATGGTAGTTCGGGTTTTTAATTTTTTGAGGAAGCTCCATGCTGTTTTCTGTGATGGTTATACCATTTCACATTCCCATCAACTGTACTTGAGGGTTTCTTTTTCTCCACATCCTCACCAATACTCATTAAATCTTGTCTTCTTGATGATGGGCAATCTAACTGGTATGAGATGATGGACAATTTGTCTGTTTCTGGTCTTTCCTATTACAACGTGTGTCTATATTTCTGATTCTATCACTTGGATGGATTTCAGGATTAGAATTAATTGGTCAAGTATTTTAAAGTTCTGAAACACATCAAATTGCTTTCCAGAAAATTTCAATGCACTTGCAGTCACATTCACACAAATCTCTCGTTCCCTGACCCTATATGGCTCATTCTAATGGTGTGGAATCTAATTTTATGACAATAAGGTGCAATCACTAATTACATAGTCTCAGTCTTTTTTTTTTTTTAATTGTTTATTTATTTGGCTGCTTCGGACCTTAGTTGCAGCAAATAGGATCTTTTGTTGTGGCATGTATGATCTAGTTCCCTGACCAAGGTTCAAACCCAGGCCCCCTGGACTGGGAGCGTGACGTCTTAGCAATGGGCCACCAGGGCAGCCCCAGCAGTGTCACTCTTTTCATTCCGTGAATAAATATATAAACTTCCCAGGATTGTTGTGTTGGTTAAATTTAAAGACTATTGCAATAGTTCAAGATATAGTAAAACTTCTGTTGATTTGCGTTTCCCTTTCACAGTGCTTGTCTTCCTTTCATAGAGGAGATCACTAACTCACAGGGAGCCCGAGAAAATTGCTCAGTGTCCCAGGGGAGGCCAGCCATGGGTCTGGGAGGGGAGCATGGGGCTCTCATCCTTGCTGTGAGTTCCCGTTCCCTGTGATATGTGTTTGATCCCTGCCCCAGCTGATTAGTAGAGACATTGTCTCTCAGTCAATGAAACCTCTCTCAGACCTCAGTCAAATCCATTAGACCTGACTCAGTTCTCAACCTGGTATGTAAGCTCAGCAGACACGATCTTAGAAAATAAGATACAGAAGAATCCTTGAGTCATAATGAAAATTCTGTCCACTGCATGGCAAAAAAAATGGTAATGAAAGCAAGCTGGGCACACCGTGAACTTATTAAATTCTGCACGAGCCCCACTGAGGCCTGTTAGGAAACTGTGGAGACTTTTAAATTTGAAGGGAATTAGATTACCTTTCAGAGATAATAGAACTGCTCATTTGTCTACATTGGGCCAGTCTGGACCTGTCTTTTGTGAGGATAGGGCTGCAGAGAATGATCAGGCATAATTGGCTGGCTTCTCAGCCTGGGTGACTCTCTGAAGGCTGCCTAAAAAATTGCCTGGGATATGATTTGGCCTGGCTTGATTAGCTGGTTATAGCAGAAGGCACTTTTTCCTCCATGGTTATTTCTCTAGGTCCTCCCTGTTCTGCTCAGCATCTACCAATCTGTCTCCCTCCTTGTCTTTGGATCCACCCAGGGCCTTTGTTCATGCTTCGACTCCACAGCTGCCTGATGGCAGAGACCCTCCTCGGGGGTCTGTACAGCAGTGGTGTCTTATGATGATAAAGAATTCTACTTGTGAACAGTCCCAGGCTCTGATTAGACATACATGGATTCACACTTCGGCTCTGCCATTGACAAGGTGTATGGTCTCAGATAAGGATCTGAACTCCTCTGAGGGGTTGCTAAGTCACTTCAGTTGTGTCTGACTCTGTGTGACCCCATAGACGGTAGCTTACCAGGCTCCCCCGTCCCTGGTATCCTCCAGGCAAGAACACTGGAGTGGGTTGCCATTTCCTTCTCCAGTGCACTCCTTCGTCCCTGGGATTCTCCAGGCAAGAACACTGGAGTGGGTTGCCATTTCCTTCTCCAATGCATGAAAATGAAAAGTGAAAGTGAAGTCGCTCAGTCATGCCCGACTTAGCGACCTCATGGACTGCAGACCACCAGGCTCCTCCGTCCAGGGGATTTTCCAGGCAAGAGTACTGGAGTGTGTTGTCCTTGCCTTCTCCACTCTGAGGGGTAACTTATTTATATTTAATAAAATAGGGGTAAACACAGTACCTGGGGCTTCCCAGGTGGCTCAGTGGTAAAGAATCTGCCTGCCAATGCAGGAGATGCAGGTTTGATTGCTGGGTTGGGAAGATCCCTTGGACAAGGAAATGTCAACCCCCTCCATTATTCTGGCCTGGGAAACCCCATGGACAGAGGAGCCTGGCAGGCTACAGTTCACTGGGTTACAAGAATCAGACACGACTTAGCGACTGAACGACAATGAACATAGTACCTACTTCTGGGTTAATATGTGGATTAAATAAGATACTAATACCAAGTGCCAAGAGCACTAGCAGCCAAAGGGTGCCCAGTGTATCATGGTTCTGATAATCTTAGCAATGGTAGTAATGAGAGTAATCAAGAGTAACAATAATTCTCACAATCATCAATCAGCTGTGTTTTATTCATTTTAGCTTGATTATAATGAAGTGATATAATCTGTGGTGCTGATATTAAGGAAAGAAGAAAAGCAAGTTCAGGGATTTTTGGAAGGCTTGATGTAGTCACCTACTTGTACCATCAAGCTATGCTGCCTGGATTGTCTGCTTATGTGGCAACCAGTTGACTAATGCTGGGGAAAATCATTTATGAATTGTGTGGAACTCTGGAAATTCTAGTTATGTTCTACCTATCATTTATCCCTGTGGAATGAATAACCTATTAGGTGTGAACCGTGTGCTCTTTTGTTATAAATGCATACATACACACACACACACACACACACACACACACACAGGTGTGTGTGTGCAAGAGGCTAGATGCACAGAATTACATCCAAGCCTTTCGCTAACCTCGTGGAACAAGTGGGTCTGCTATTATGATTTTGTTTTGCAAATAAGGACATTGAGACTTGGAAAAATTAAGTAACTCTTCTAGGTTGCCAAGCTAAGCCCTGTCACTCAGTTCCAGACCCTCAGACTCCAAGTCCTGCCTCCTTTCCCCTCTGCCAATTTTTCAATATGTGAGGCATAGCTCACTGGCAGTACAAGATTCCCAGGGAACCAACCTGGACATACTGTTAAAGAAAGTTGAATTCCATGTTAAGTCATTCTCACTTAAGTTCTTTTTCGAATCTTTCTGAATCTATCAAGGAGAAGTGTGCAGTTGGGAGGATCATAATGTCTTTAGCACCCTTGAATACCTGCTAATCTGTCTTTTTTGACAAAGACAGAGCAAGCTCCATCCCATAGCACTCCATGGGCAACAATGTCATGCTAGAATTTTAGTAACATTCTGTTGTATTTCATTTAGATTATGCTCTATTTGAGGCACATATTGCTGGCTTTTTACTTTTCTTTCTGAATATATTTATTAAAGTTTTAAAACCCCAATTTAAAGAAAAAGTATAAGTAAGTAAGTATTTAGGTAGTTTACGGCAGCAGCAAAAACTGTGAAAGAAGTCTTTGGCTGAGTACCACATGGTATACTGTGGAACAGCCACATCTGGGCATCACTGCCCCATCCAGCAACCTCAGGACCACCCACCCTGGACACAGCCATCTTCAATCTGTCCCACCCCACAACTCTCTGAGCTCTTGTCCAAGCAGCAGAGGGACCATCTATGTCAGCCTCACTGTGGATGTGTCTTTGTGTTCCAAGTTGGTTGGTGTACCGAGTTATTCCTGAGGACCAGAGGCTGATGTTCCATCCTGTTCTCTGAGCATCAATTGGTCTCAACCAGAGTTCAGTGCAGAGCAGGCCAGGCAGAGAATTGGGTTCAGGCTTAGCCTGGAATCTACAATGTGGGCTGTTGCCTTGGACTTCACAGAGTTGGAATCTAGCATAAACAGGAAACAGAAGAATATGGACCAGCATCTATGCATTCAAGTACTGAACATCTTGGGCTTCCTTGGTAGCTCAGCTGGTAGAGAATCTGGCTGCAATGCAGGAGACCCCAGGTTGATTCCTGGGTCAGGAAGATCTGCTGGAGAAGGGATAAGCTACCCACTCCAGTATTCCCAGGCTTCCCTGGTGGCTAAGCTTGTAAAGAATCTGCTTGCAATGCAGGAGACCTGGGTTTGATCCCTGGGTTGGGAAAATTCCCTGGAGAAGGAGATGGCATTGGGCTTCCCTGGTGACTCAGAAGGTGAAGAATCACTTGCAATGTGGGAGACCCAGGTCAGTCCCTGGGTTGGGAAGATCCCCTGGAGAAGAGAATGTCTACCCACTCTAGTATTCTTGTCTGGTGAATACCATAGACAGAGAAGCCTGACAGGCTACAGGAGTAACTTGAATAGACTTTTTGACCAACCCAATGCATGTGAATAGAATAAAAATAAAGAACAAAAGGAAAAGAATTAAAACAGTATATCCATCCTTCTAAAACCCTGCCAGACTATTTTATTCATGTCTGGATACATAGTTCTTATTCATCTGGAGTATATATGGTTCAGTCTTTGTGTTTTTTTCTTTTCACAGAACATTTTCCAAGCAGACTGAAACATATTCAAAAATACTAACATGTAGGCATAATTATATATCATATGGCCATATCATGGTTTACTTCACCTTTCTACTATGTTTTGTATATTTGAGTTGTTTACACGATTTTTCCATTAAAAAAATAACACTGCCATGGGCAAGTTTGTTTAAAACACCTTTCTTATATAAACATAGGAGTCAGGATTTTATGTTTATGGTTTAGTTCATAAATAGCAAAAAACAGATGTGTTCTCTTTTCAGTGACAGATTTGAGCTTGTGTTGTCAAATGTTTTTGCTGATATAATCTGTGTTTGCACAATTTCCAAGCAGATGGCAGGGTTCAGATTAGACATAGACAGGGAAGTAAGGGCTAGACAGGAGTCCCATACCTGTCGCAGCCTGTGGCAGAGTCCTTGGTCCCATCTCCGCAGTCTTTAGGCCTCCATCCCTACGGTGAAGTCTCCCCCTCACTATAGTGACCGTGATCTGAGTTTCCAGCTGTAGGTCAGCTGTGATTTCAGAACAATACAGGAGTTATTTGAAAGCTGAAAAAAAATGAGGGTGCAACAACCATTCAGTAAACAAGAAGATCTGGTCAAGTTGGTGCTTGTGATCACAAGGGAGATGGGGTGGGAGGTGACTATGAAAAGGTTCATGTGTAGTCCCCAGAAGCAGAAAGGCTTATCAGACTGCATCTGTGCCCCGATTCTGCTGCTGCTGAAGGGTTTGCCGGGCAGACTGGGAGCAAGAAAGACCTGATGCATCCATCACTTTGGAATTAAAGTGTTGCTTATCTCTGCTCCTTGGTTCTCTTTGTTCTACTCACTTGGTAGCTGCCAGCCTTGACAATGATTGATGCGGAATTGGGGGCATAATGAGGGTCCTTTCTTGGTCATCCCTTCACAGGCAGTGCATTCATTCCAGTTTTCTCCTTTCACGCGTTTTCTGTCTCCCTTCTGTCTGCTGAGGGCCAAGTGCTTCAGGAGGCAGATCTTAGCTCCACAGGGGTGTATCATCCTCAGATGCCAGGAGACTGGGGCACAGAGCCTTCGCCTCCTTACAGAGCAGAGAACACAGCACTCCTACTGCCGTACTTTGTAGGGTGAAGCCACCCTGCCCAAGGGAGACTAAGGAACTTCCTTGGATCTCTGTTGCCCATGACTATGAGGTCTTTGCCCTGAACTGTTTCTCTCAGTTGTGACAAAGCCTTCCACTTTTTTCTTCTTGTTAATTATTCTCTTTCTTTGTCCACCTGAAACTGAAGCTGTCTGTGTGTCCACTGCCATGTGGCCTTTTGTGGTGGTTGGTTTTAACTTGTTTCATGTTGCAGTCTATGTATCTGCTCAGCCTTGGCAGGTTTCAGATGACCCATCTCATCTTAAAGATTCTACTGGTCAGTTCTCTTCCATCACACTCTATGCTTAATCCTGGTATCCCAGGCCTCTCCACGGGAGCCTGGTTGGACTAGGTCCTTGGGCAGCAGCTGGAGACCCTATGGTGTGGTCACACAGGCTGTCTTGGTGTTGGAGGGTCAAAGATTGCTGGAGGAGGAACTCGAGCCAGATACAGGGGAAGGAGCACAGGAGCAAGAGGTGGTCAGTCAAGGAGGAAGAAGGGGATGACAACAGGGTGTGGACCTCATGGTCTGACTGGAGGTAGGAAACAATTCACCAGTGACTGTGACCTTCTAGATGAGAAAACTGGCGAGGTCATGTTCCAGGTAAAACTAACACTTAAGGGGGAAGCAGTGGATACTGTGGGGTGTTCTCCACTAATAAGACTGAACAGTAGGGGACATGCATGGAGAAAAATGATGCTGGCTTGCCTAGGACCACAAGTTTCCTAGGTTGTGGAACTTTTGGTGCCAAAACTGAGAAGGTCCTGATAAACTAGAGTGAGTTAGTCACCGTAACAAGAGGGAGGTGGAGTCCCAGGTTGGAAAACTTGCATGCTGGCCCTAGGAGAGATCTTGAGAGAAGCCCTTGGATGTGAGAATTTCAAGTCTCCTGGATTCTGAATTAATGTCAATATACTAAAACAAGATGAAAAGTGCATAGTGAAATCAGTACTAACAGCAGAGTTGTTGCCAGCCATATGGTCACTGTGCCAGTTAGAAACAGGTGCCCATTCTTTCAGATAGACACTGTCCTGCACCAGAGCACATGACTTGGCAAGTAGAAGAAGAAGTGGATTTTAACCCTAAATTGTCCCCTTGATCATACATCCTCATATAGGAAACAGCTTGCACACAGCACTGAAAGTTGAGTAACATTTATTTATTTATTTTATGGGGAGGTTTTGGGTATTTTGAGGGGGCGGGGGACTGCATCAGGTCTTAGTTGCAGCCTGAGGGATCTTTCATTACAGTGTGAAGACTCCTCTATAGTTGAAGCATGCAGGCTCAGTCGTAGTGGCAGGTTGTGGGCTGAGTTGCCCTGTGGTGTGCGAGATCTTAGTTCCCAATCAGGTATCAAACCCATGTCCCCTGCATTGGCAGGCAGATTCTTAACCACTGGACCACCATGGAAGTCCCTTAACTAACACTTACTGAGCCCACACTATGTATCAGGCACTGTATTATTTTATATACACTGCATACGTATTTTACATGCACTGCATTATTTACTAGTGATTCTCTGAAATATGCATTCTCCCTATCCCTATTTTATAGAAGGAGAGACTGAAGTTGAACAGATTGTATGATTTGCTCAGACCCAGTAATAAAGGTGAAATTGTAATTCCAAATGGTGAAGTTGATGCCTCATTTAAGTACTGCTGTCCAACAGCCATTACAAAACTTAGGAGCATCGAACAAGAGCCATTAACTCTTTCTCATGGATCTGCTTATTGATTGGGCAGCTCTGTTCATCTGAGTCAAACTCAGCTGATCCCAGCTGGGCTCACTCGGGTATCCATGGACAGCTGGTGGGTAGATTGTAGGCTGGCTGGGCTAGGATGGCCTTGGCTGGGATGACACCATTGTATGCCATGTAATCTTCCAGCACACTGGCTTAGCATGTCAGCAGGCTGGCCAGAGCATATATATTCCTGTGCTGATTGCAGAAACTTTTGACAGTTTGCTACTGTTCCACTAGATAAACAAGTCACGTGGTTAAGCCCAGAGTAAGAGCAGACTACCATAGGGCCTGGAGAGGTGACAATTTAGGGACACCGGTGCAGTCATTCTCTCCCTACCCTAGGCTACAATTATTCACATCCCTTCTTCATGCAAAATATGCTCACTGTATCCCAGAACTCCCCAAAGTGGAATCCAATCGGGCATCTGGCTTGAAGCCCAAGATTTTGTGATCCTCATCAAGTCTGGATGTAGCTCCTCTTGATCCAGAGACTTGTGAAGTAGAAAGATCTCTTCCCTCACAAAGCCTCCAGGGAAAGGCAAACCTGAGTGAACCTCTCATCAAAAGGAGGAGAAATGGAGGCACACAGCCATCACTTGACTTACCTGTAGCAATGTTGATATTCCTGCCAGAAAAATACAGCCAGATTCCCCCATTCTGATGGTGATTCTTTTCTGTAGGAGGGCTCCTCAATTCACTGTTCTCTACTACTCCCTGCGAACCACTGTTCTCTTTCACCATCATTTAGTTAAACCTTGTATGCAGGTCAGGAAGCAACAGTTAGAACTAGACATGAAACAACAGACTGGTTTCAAATGGGAAAAGGAGTACGTCAAGGCTGTATATTGTCACCCTGCTTATTTAACTTCTGTGCAGAGTACATCATGAGATATGCTGGGCTGGAGGAAGCACAAGCTGGAATCAAGATTGCCAGGAGAAATATCAATAACCTCAGATATGCAGATAACACCACCCTTATGACAGAAAGTGATATGAACTAAAGAGCCTCTTAATGAAAGTGAAAGAGGAGAGAAAAAGTTAGCTTAAAGCTCAACATTCAGAAAACTAACAGCATGGCATCTGGTCCCATCACTTCATGGGAAATAGATGGGGAAAAAGTGGAAACAGTGTCAGACTTTATTTTATTGGGCTCCAAAATCACTGCAGATGGTGACTGCATCCATGAAATTAAAAGACACTTACTCCTTGGAAGAAAAGTTATGACCAACCTAGACAGCATATTCAAAAGCAGAGACATTACTTTACCAATGGCTTTTCCAGTGGTCATGTATGGATTTGAGAGTTGGACTGTGAAGAAAGCTGAGTGCAGAAGAATTGATGCTTTAGAACTGTGGTGTTGGAGTAGACTCATGAGAGTCCCTTGGACTGCAAGGAGATTCAACCAGTCCATCCTAAAGGAGATCAGCCCTGGGATTTCTTTGGAAGGACTGATGTTGAAGCTGAAACTCCAATACTTTGGCCACCTGATGCGAAGAGCTGACTCATTTAGAAAGACCCTGATGCTGGGAAAGATTGAGGGCAGGAAGAGAAGAGGAAGACAGAGGATGAGATGGTTGGATGGCATCACCGACTCAATGGACATGGGTTTGGGTGGACTTCTGGAGTTGGTGATGGACAGGGAGGCCTGGCATGCTGCGGCTCTTGGGGTCGCAGAGAGTCGGACACGACTGAGCGACTGAACTAATCTGAACTGATCCCATGACTAGTGGACTCAGTGGAAGTAGACACAGTGCCTCTGAGGTCAAGGTCCTGGCCTCAGTCCCTGGGGACACTCTCAGCTTCATTCATCTCTGTGTACGTGTCCCTGACTCTGTCTAGCTCAACCAAAGACAATAGACCAAACCTAACTCCAAAGTTAGGATCGCCTTATATAATAAATCAGGAAATACATAAAATGAAAACAAAGCCTTTTTTCTCTACTGGAGAACCAATTCAGAAGGCACAGGCATCCACCAAGCTTCAAGCCCAAAGATATCTGAACATAAGGGACCCCCAATCTATGGCCTTATTGACAAGCATGATATCACAAGTTGACGGTACTTTCCCACTCGCTACCCCTGGTGGCTGGATTCCAGGCCTCATGACCTAGCCCCCTTGCCTGGCTGTGATTGGACACATGGTGGACACTTGACTGTAGTTGGCCAATGAATCAGCTAGTCCATCATGTGACTTGCTACCTGGATAGAAAAGACCACGTGGGCCAGTTGGCTTCTGTTTGCATGCTGAGGTGTCATGGTAGAGGGTGGGGGTTGCAGGTAAATCTTCTGTGACACATGCAAATCACAGTATAAGAGCTTGGTCAGCAGACTGAGAGGAGGCAGCTGTCCCAGAGAGAAACAGATGTGACCTGAGGGAATGGAGTCTAAGTGGTCTCTCATGGAAACTGTGGCCTCCTTTGCCAAGTGGTCCTGCCTGGTATCCTGGTGATCTTGCTGTACTTGTATTTCCAATCTCTGCCCTGAAATAACTGAGTATGTCTTTGTCTTTGAAAACCAGAGGCCACATAAAAACCACCTGTCAATGTGGTTTTCTATGTTGAGGGCACGGGGCATTGTTTGAGCTACGAGAGAGAAAGGAGCCCAAGACAGGATAAAGGAACAGCATAGAGAGGAATGAACTGGGAATTTGAAAACACTGAAGAAATCTTTTTAAAAAGCTATAACCAGCGATCATCACAGTGAAAGCAATGATTGAAAACTAGCTCCGTCTGTAACTGGACCATTTAATAGCCAAGCTTAGACAAGTTAATACTGATTCTAATCCCTTCTCTAGAAGCTATTTCTGCAGGTTATGACAGCAGCCATATTGAATAGGCCTGGAATTGAGCCCCATCACAAATATTAATTCTGAACATGGATTTGTAAGGTCAGTGGTTTGACTTTAACAGGAATTGGGGGCCTATGAATGCAAATCCTAAATGTCTTAGCTTGTTTTGAGATTCCAAATCAAAGAACAGGAGCACAAGCAGGCATTTATAGTTCAGTTCTTTTGCGTTGGCACAGTGTCCAGCCTGTGATCACGGAATACCTTGGCCTGAGTTCAGAGCTCAATTTTATGATCTTGTAGCTGCCTGTAATCACAGATGAGGCATCAAAGGCCAGCTGTCCTCCATGAACCTTGACAGTCTGTATAAACTAATTAGTTTTTTATGAGCCATCCTTTCAGAGGTTTGGAGAGAGGCCTATTAAGTCA
Organism: Madoqua kirkii; assembly: GCA_006408675.1. Taxonomy (NCBI): domain Eukaryota; kingdom Metazoa; phylum Chordata; class Mammalia; order Artiodactyla; family Bovidae; genus Madoqua; species Madoqua kirkii. The sequence continues at coordinate 1,692 of SJYC01034120.1, read as the reverse complement.
AGTTCAATATGATCTACAAACTTAAAAAATTATCATTATTTATCTAAGTTCCAGCTGAGTGCCATGGTAAATGACAGCCCTGGCAATGGCCAGCTTGGGTGGCTGTTGACTTTATTAAAATACAAATACTTTATTTTTTTTTAATAGAAAGGAGACTCTCAGTGTGGCAGGAGTTCTTTTTGCTCATTAATGATACTAATAGCAAAATTTCAAGGTCAAGGAAGAGTTAAAAAAAAAAAACAACCTATTTGAAGAGTGCGAGCATATTTGCAAAGCTGCCTCCTGGCTTATTTTGCTGAAGGTTGCAAGGGTAAAAACATGGCACTCTTTGGACCCAGGTTTAGTGTCTAGGAACACCTCTTGGCCCCTTCCCTTTTTTTGTGTCTCTCCTAGGGTCCTTAAGATGCCAAACGTCACCGCTGCCTGCCCCTCTGCCAAGTCTCTGTCTGGGCTCTCTTTGGGCCATCCTTCTTAGCGCTGTTCCCTGTTCCTATGGTATCTGCCCTGGGCTGGCTGTACCATTTGGGGTGTATTCTACCTTGGCCTCCACCAGTGGGTGCTCCATCACCCCCGCCTATGGACACCTGCTACTCTAGCACTGTCCTCAGGTGGTCCACTATATTGCTGATGGGCCCATGTAATAGGGCTTCATCACCTCCCCTCCTCACCTCTCTCTCAGCCCAGGAAGAAGTAGCATTTCTCCTCTTCTGGTCCACTTGTGCTCAGGCTTCCCACAGAAACAATGTTTGGACTCCCAATGTTGACATCTCTTTCTGTCTTGCTACAAAATCTTCCCTTATCAGAGATGAAGGGTTCACGTGCAGGCCAGAGATGTGCTGTGGCACATAACCTTCCACTCCAGTCTGCCACTGATTCTGCCCTCTGCCATCTGAGTTCTGTCTCATGTATAGTGATTTTTGCTTCCCTCACAAGTTGGAGAAGGAAACGGAAACCCACTCCAGTACTCTTGCCTGGAAAATCCCATAGACAGAGGAGCCTGGGAGTCCATGGGGTCACGAAGAGTCGGACACAACTGAGTGACTTCACTTCACAAGCTCAGATATTCCTGCCTGCTGTCTGGCTTCCACTGGGTGTCTCCAGTCACCTCCCTTCTCATGTCCACATCTAATCCATCAGACATGACTTTCAATGTCTGAACTTAATTTACAAAGAGGGTCCTGGGCCAAATGCAGCCCCATGTGTACAGGCAGAGAGCAGGGGAATGCTTAGAGGGACCTTGTAATTCTGAATGCCCATATCAGGATCACCCCTTTGCCAGGGCTCCTACATCATGAGAAGTAGACTTTTGTCTTCTGAGTGGTATCCTCATGGCCCCAGGCCTATGCAGTTCTCTCCTCTGCCATGGTACTTGCCACACTGGGCTGTGATTGTCTTCATGAGCCTGCTTGGTCTTGAGCAGCTGTATCTCAATCCTCCTGTGTCCTTAGCACCTGACACTGAGTAGGTGTTCAGTTAAAGTCTGTGGAATGAATGAATGGCAGAGTCATATTACATCACATGCTTAAATTGATCTAACATCTTCTTTATTGCTTTGGACACATATGCTCCTGGGTTCATCTTGGGCTCTGCTGTTCTTTCAATGCAGTCTCTTCCATTCTCTGCTCCTTATGCCAGAGCTTCTGTTAGGTCCATGCCATTTCTGTCATTTATTGTGGACAGGAGCAGAAGATT